>CAUYSK010066409.1:0-25256 GCA_963575035.1 Avahi laniger
AAAAATTAGCCGGGCATGGTGGCACATGCCTGTAGTCCCAGCTACTCGGGAGGCTGAGGCAGTAGGATCCCTTGAGCCCAGGAGTGTGAGGTTGCTGTGAGCTAGGCTGACGCCACGGCACTCACTCTAGCCCGGGCAAAAGAGTGAGACTCTGTCTCAAAAAAAAAAAAAGATAAAAAAAAAAATATATAGATCTCTTATAGACTGAATTGTATCTGCCCCACAAATTTATATGTTGAAGCCTTAACCCCCAATGTGGTTGTATTTGGAGATAGGACCTTTAAACAGATAATTAAGGTTAAATGAGGTCATAAGGGTGGAACTTTAATCGAATGTGACTAGTGCCCTTATAAGAAAAATAAGAGACACCAGAGATGTGTGTGCACAGAGGAAGGGCCGAGTGAGGCGCAGCAAGAAGGCAGGTATTTTCAAGTCAAGGACAGAGGCCTCAGGAGAAACCAAACCTGCTGACACCTTGATCTTGAACTTCCAGCCTTCATAACAATATGAAAGCAAATTTCCGTTTAAGCCCCCTAATTTGTGGTATTTTCTTACAGTAGCCCTAGCAAACTAATGCAGACACTGATACTCAAATTCAGGCCTTCTGCTGTGTTAGAGGGAATTTTCTCAAGACAATGAGACACCATTTCTTGCATATCAAATTGGCAAAAGATTTTTAAAAGACAAACTCAGTACTACTAAGGATATGGAGAACTGGACTTTCTCAATTGCCAGTGGTTGGAGTTTAAATTAGGACAACTTTTTATTTTCACTTTTATTTTTATTTTTATTTTTTTCAGAGGGAAGTACTACTTTTTTTAGGGGGAATTTGGCAATACATGTCAAAGGTCTTAAAAATGTACTCACCAACAATTTTTGGTAATAGCAAAATACTGGAAATGACTTATAGCAGATGGCATTTTCTAAAGATGGGAGCCTCAATATATCCTGTTCTCTTCTCACCATGTGATGTTGGCACCTTCCATTAAGAGGTCCTTTCCCTGGACCTGGGCAGATCTTTGTGGTTGACAACCAGTAGAATACACTGGGAGCAAAGGTGTGTGCCTTCCAGGGCTAGGTTATAAAAGGCCTGTAGCTTCTACCTTGGCTTCTTGGACAGCATGCTTTGCAGAAAGCCAACACCACGTCCTGAGGACACTCAAGCAGCTCCGTGGAGAGGTCCAGGTGGAGAGGAGCCGAGGCCCCCGGCCTGCCGCCAGCACCAGCCTTCCAGCGATTTGAGTGCGTAACCTTAGAAATGGATCCTCCAGCCCCAGCTGAGCCATCAGACGACTTCAGCCTCAGTCAGCATCTGCCTGCAGCCACAGGGGAGGCCCCGAGTGAGAACTGCTTAGGTGAATCCTCAAATTTCTCTTTTTTAATGTATTTCTTTTCTTTTTAAAGAGGTGAGATCATGCTATGTTGCTCAGGCTGGTCTTGACCTCCTGGACTCAAGTGATCCTCCCTCCTAAACCTCCCAAAGTGCTGGGATTGTAAGTGTGAGCCACCACACCCAGCCACTACTTAAATCTCTGACCAACAGAAATCATAGAGAAAATGAATTTTTATTGTTGTCCTATGTCACTGAGTTTTGGGGTAATTTGTTATATAGCCGAATATAACTAATACCCAACCTATATGTCTACCAATAGGGAGCTAGTAGATGTATTTCAGAATATGCATATAATGAAATACTATACAGTACTGACTTGGAAAGCTCTCCAAGATAATTTGTTAAGTGAGAAGTGCAAAGGACAGAGTAGTATAGAGGATACTACTGTCTTAGTCTATTTTGTGTTGCTATAACAGAATACCACAGACTGGGTAATTTATAAATAAAAGAAATTTATTTGGCGCATGGTTCTCGAGGCTGGGAAGCCTAAGAGCATGGCGCCAGCATCCACCTAGTGACGGCCTTCACCCTGCAGCATCCCATGGTGGACGGTGGAACGGCAAGAGAGGAGCAAGAGGGGGCTGGACGTCCTTTCATAAGCCCACTCTTGAAATAACCAATCCAGTCCCGTGTAGATGATGCTAATCCTTTCATGACAGCAGAGCCCTCGTGACCTAATCACCCTCAAATCCAACACTAGTTAGATCCCGCGTCCCAACACTATTGCATTGGGATTAAATTTTCAACACATGGATTTAGGGGACACATTCAAACCATAGCAACTACCATTTGTGAAAGGATGTTATATATATTCATACATGTGTAAAAATACATGTATATATGTACATATGCATATATATATAGAGAGAATACTCATTTATTTTATAAAGTGAGTATGTAGATATTCGCTATTTATCGATTCAAAATTAAAGTAAAAAATTTTAAATAATGCTTTCTCTTCATCTCGGAAGTTTCACTTCTTGGAATTTATCCTTAGTAATTATCAAGGCAAAGATTTAGTAAAAGGATATTATCATGGGTTCGTTTAATATCATGAGAAAGGTAAAACAATCCGGTTATTCAACAGTAGGAAATTTCGTCGAATAGCTTGTGGCACTTTTGCACTCTGCCTCCGTTTTGAACGACTTCGTGGAAAATGATTCCATGCCGTGTGAAGTGATCACGAGCTTGTCACTGATGAGAAGTTATGAAATTGTACCATGCAATCTGATCTTTAAAGTCAACTGAATTACATAAATGTAGATCGAGATGTAGATTAAGACCCAGAGAGAGATAAAGGCAGATATTGAAACCAAAATGTTAACAGCGATTATCTCTGAGAGGTTCAATTATTGTTGATTTTGTTTTCTTCTTTTTTGTCTGTGTTTTCAACAATAAACATGTGCTTCTTTGTAAAAACACAAACACTGAAAGTTTGTCTTTTTTTAAAAAAGGATTCACAGATGATCCTATAAATAGCAGCTCCAGATAGAGAATTCAAAATTTCTTTTTAAAGAGGACAGAGTTTTTCAAGGACAAAGACTGCCAGACATACATCATCAGTCAGAGAGAGCTGCCAGCGCTGTTCGAAGAAGTCCCAACATTTCCGTCACAACCCTGACCCCCTCCAGCCTGGCTGGCCGGGGGCGGCCGTGTCCAGAGGGGACATCCTGTTTGCAGGCGCATCCCAAACTACCCTGATCACAACTGGTGGGCAGGGGAGGCTCCAGAATTTCCGTGGAGCGGTCTTGGGACGCGTATCAATCTGCATTTGCGAAGCCGGCCTGCGCTTGCATCGCAGGTTACAAATCGCCCAGTGTTAGGAGCGGAGTTTTGTCCCCCAATTCGTGCGTCGAAGTCCTAACCCCCCGCACCTCTGACTGTATCTAAAGATATGATCATTAGACAGGTGGTTAAAGGAGAACGAGGCCATGTGGGTGGGCCCTAATCCAATGCGACTGGTGTCCTTCGAAGAGGAGGAAACGAGGACACAGACGTCACGGGGAAAGACCACGAGAAGACAGAGAAGGTGGCCGCCTGCGAGCCAGGGAGAGAGGCTTCAGGATTCATTCCTGCCGACACCTTGATTGCAGACTTCCAGCCCCCAGCTCTGTGAAAAATAAATTTCCGTTGTTTAACTGCCTCGCCTGTGGACTGCGTTATGGCGGCCCCAGCAAACTAAGACCGCGAGCTTCCTGGAGACGCTCTGTATGTGTGCTTAACGTAAGGTGGAGAAAATGTCCACTCTGCAAAGAAAAGCATATTATCTTTTTGTAGTGGCTCTGAGGTACGGAGCTGATGGTGATTATGGGGGCCTTGGGCACCCCCAGATCCCAGGTGCCTCCACTGAAGGCTGTAGGTTAGAGGCAGAGGTCTAGAAGTTAATCCCACTGAGCCGACCGGTTGGCAGCACCTGGGACTCCATTCCTGGTGTGGCCACAGTCCCCTGGCCCCGAGGCCCTGCCTTGTCTCAACAGTTCCCTTTTCAGGGACCATTCGGGCCCCACTTTAGTCTGCCTGACACTCCTCTAGGAGGGGCCTTCCTGCCTCCCAGACCAGCCCCCGTCTCTATCCCCAGAAGGTCTGGCAGCTGAAGCTCACCCCCTCACACCACCCCAGCCACCATGGGACCCTGGAATGCGGCTGCTGGTCTGGAGGGAATTCCCCATCTCCGCAGCCCTGGACCGTCCTCCTAAAGGCCTGGGCCATTCTTACTCTCAGGTCCGAGAGCTTCCGTGTGTCAAACATATTCAAGCGCACCCACAGGCCACATCGCGTATAATTCACATAAGCTGTAGGCGTTGAGTCGCGACTGCCTAGTCAACAACATTTTGCAGGCATTTAATAATGTCATTCTTGCCTTTCCTTCACATTTCCTATCAGTGGAATCATGAAATATGTGGTCTCTTTCACCTGGCTCTTTTCACTTAGCATAATATTTTCGAGGTTCATCCATGCCATGTAACATGTTTTGATAATTCCTTTTATTGCTAAGTAGTATCTCATTGACAGATAACCACATTTTGTCAGCAGAGACCCTTTAAACTTGGATTTCAATTTCTCGTGGTCTAAATGGAACCCTCGCACACAGGACTTGCAGGGGAAGCCGTTGTGCTTGTCAGAAGAACTACTTATCGGACCCTGCCTTGTCATCCACGCTCCACATAAGGAGCCTGAACTGCTGCAGAATTTTTAAAGTAATCTTGCAACTTCTTTTTTATAAGGAACTTTTGTGCTACTACACGTGAGGACTTTTAACACACCTGATAAGTCCATTTAATGAGTATGAGCATTGTGTTTGAGAGGACAAGAAAGTGAAACCGTCAGTGCTGGACTGGGCGTTTTTGCCTTCCTCAGACTGGATGGGGAAATCTCTGAACTTCTAAGTATATAGTCTCATGTCTCCATTTCCAGAGCTAAACATGTATTGGCGATCGTGCTGCTTTTGTTGTACAGATTCGAGGGAAGGGGGGCCCACAGCAAAGGCAGAGAAGGGAGAGACGGTGGAGTTCGTGGAACGAGAAGCCCAGAGGGTCTGTGCGTGGCTGCCCGGCTGTGGGAGTGGACGGTGACGTGCCGATGGCACCTCCGACGGGCCCAGAAAGCCTGGACTTTTGAGCTTTATCCCTGTTTCACGAGCGCTTAGAAGCCATTTTTGCTCCTGGTTTTTTCCTAAATAATCATTACATGGTAGGTAGTTATTAATCCTTCTCTGGGGGAGGGACAAGGCTTTAAAAGTGAAGAAAATAATTTTCATAAAAATATCAAAAATGGAAAAAAGTTACTTTGTAAAAAATTTGCTATACAAACTAAATGGCAGCTGTTGAAGATCTCAATAAAATGAAAATAAAATGCATTTGCTAGCAATGATAAAAAAAATAATGTCATTCTTACAATATATTGTTCTAATTTTGGAGCTAATAATGATCCCCTTCCTTCCATGGCTCAGGTGGCCTGGGAAATGCTGTCCATGGCCTGGGGCACTGTGGCCATGGACCCAGCTGCGGGCCATCCCAGGGCCCCTTCTGAGGAGGTCCCAGCATGCACTGGCGTGCCTGACCCAGGGGAGCCTTCGAAGCACCCAGTGGGCAGTTGCAATGGCCCAGTCTCCTCGCGGTGCTGTACGGTAGGGCGGGTGGCACATGTCCATGCAGAGCTGGCCTCTTCCTCCTCTCTGACCTGCTCCTTGGCTAGCTCGCTCACACCTTCTCTTGCTTCCAGTAGATTTTCCACTAGGCCGGAGAAGCAAAGGGCTAAGAGAGTCACTAGCCATCACAGAATTCAAACCTTCTCCCCACTGCAGAGATGAGAAAACTGAGGCCCAGAGAAGGAAGAGTGACCTTTAGGGGCATCCTTGCATTTTGTGGGATTTGGATGCAGAGCTCTGCCCTGGGCTGAGACCGAGACTTTGTGGCTGCTCAGGGAGAGCCCTGGAAGCATGATGTCTCCACCCTTCCCCGACCACTGAGACCCTCAGGTTTGACTTCATCCCGGCTGGGTGGTTTCTCCTCGCTTTTGCTGTCTTCTTCTTTTGGCGGCAGCCTGCTGAGGCCTGGGGGCAGGCTGGAGCTTTGCCCCAGGTGCTGAGTATCTAGGTTGCCAGCAACATTCGGGACATGTTTATGCTAAAAAAGTTCTTCGTTGTTTATCTGAACTTCAAATTTAACTGGGCATTCTGTTTACTAAACCTGGCCGCCCTATAAATAGCCTAATTCGTTCGGGTCAGCCCCCTCCCCTCTGCAGCTGTGAGTTCCCTTGCCACGTGTGGGTCACACAGCTGTGGACCTCCAGGCAAATGTTTTTGAACTCGCAGCATCGTGGTTTGGGGGAATCCCCCCTGTCCCCGTAACAGGTGTGTTGGCAAAGCAGAAACCCTGAAACGACGCCTCTGAGAGGAAAATAGAGAAGGCAATAACAGTTCGTGACGCCCTGGGGAGGGCCCTGGCCACGTCAGCGCTGCCACGATGGCCGTAACTAGATGGCCGGCTCTTCAGCTCTCAGACAGCACAGCTGGCTTCGGGAATCGTGGGAGCTTGGGGAGCGGACCTTCCCAGCCAGCTGCCGTGAGGGGCCGATCCTCTCCCTTCCCCTCCTTTCTGAGAAGAGGCTACTAGGAAGAGCGGGCTCAGGGGCTGTGTGAGCTGGGCAGGTGGCTCGACTTCAGGGCTTGTGATTGTATCTCCGTCGCAGGTTCACTGTGGGAACCATGGGAGGAAACCGGTGCAAAAGCGTGGCCAGGACCTGGCGGCAATAAGCGCTCCCAGTCTGTGGTGGCCAGTGTTACGAGAACGCAAGGACGTCCGCTTTACCACCGGGGCAGTGGTAAGGGTCTTCTTAAGGTGCTGCGTTCGGAGCTCTCTGGCCCCCACGGTTTGTTGTCCTGAAGAAGCTTTGGGCCTCCCGTGTGGGCACGTCCCTGGCCCAGAATCTGCCTTAACCCGACGTCATCTGTCGGTTCTTCCTTTGGGTTAGATTTTCTGTCCCTCAGCAGAGCCTGAGGAAGCAGGACTCAGAGGAGTTTGGCTCTGAGGGTTGAGGAAGCAAGTTTTCTACCTCGGATGACCCCAGGGCAGCAGGCCATGCTGCCTGCCCACGTGTGCGTGTGTGGCTAGGGCGGGGCGGGGCTCCAGGGGTCCCTGGAGGAGGGAGAAGGGAGGGGGTGTGGGAAGGGGTCTGTGGAACACACGCGTCTCATTTCCACTGTGGGTCCCGGTAAATGAGCTCTGGTTGGAACCGGGGGAGGGAGAGCCCGGAAGTCGAACCCCTCTTCCTTTAACGCTTGGCTCTGCCAAGCGCCCTGGGGTTGGGACACCCCACCTTCTTAGAAAGAAACTGAAAGCCCTTAGGAGAAACTCCACCACTTCCCCGTCCTCGGTAAGAGGAACTTGGAGTTGCCCTGACAGGAAAGGCGCGGTGGGGCTTCTCGGAAGCCGCCACCGCTGCACTGCCGAGGAAAACCGCAGGCCGGGCCGGGCCGGGCCGGGAGCCAGGCTGGAGGAGGACCGGCCACTGACAGAGTCACAGCCTCCATCTGAGTCCGCGGGCAGAACTGAGGAGCTGCCCTTGTTTCCGGCGCCAACTCCCATTTGGGGGTCTTTATGCTGTTCTCCGTCCCTCGGCCGCCCGGGGTTCCCTCCCACTGCCGGCAGCCGTCTAAGCAGACGGTCCGTGTCCGCATCCCAGATCCCTGCTGTGTCCACCTCGGTTCCCATCCCTCAGAGAGGCGCTGACCCTCCAGCGGGGCAGAGTGGGGTGCTTGGTTCACACACCCCGTGAGCTGCCCTGATGGCCTGGTGAGGTGGAAAAAAGGGCTTCTGCCGGGCACGTGAGGATGCATGACTTCGTGGTGGCTGCTGTCCGCTTCGCTCACTGCCAGACTGAAAACAAGCTTCTTTCTGGGGTTGGGGTGCCTGTCCCGCCCCTGACAGCGGCAGCTGCTGTAGCGAGGGGAGACGGTGCACAAGGACCAGAGGGGCTGAGAGATTCCTGGGTCCTGAATCCTAAGCTCTAGTACAAACGTGTCAGGATGGGGTGGCACGAGACCCAGGCCACTGCCTGTGGGTCAGAGTCCAGCCCGTGCAGCCTGTGCACAAGCCCCTTTGCGGCGGTCCCAGCTCTCCTCCAGCGCCTCCCCTGGGTGTCGCTCTGAGAAGCCCCTGCCGCCTTCGCCAAACCCGCCCTGCTCACCCTGCGAGACGGGCCAGGGCATGGTCTCCCGGGGAAGGCCCCGCTCCACCCCCAGTCCAGATGTGGGGGGCTGCCTCCGTGACCTCACTGGTACATGCCCCGGGGGCCCTTGCCCGCATCACCTTGTGATTGCCTAGGCTCTTGACCACCACCCGGCCTGGAGGCTCCCGGGGGCAGTGACAGCGGAGTTGACAGGTCTCAGTGAACATTCCATGAGGAAATAAATAAATAAATGAGGGAACTGAGCACTAGCTGCCAGGCCTAGGCTGAGAGCCCCACGTGCCCACAGGCCCAGACAGCCACGTGTGGATATGTACACCTACGTGCGAGGGAGGAGACACGTGCACGCCTGCCATGATGTCCCTGAGATGTGTGTCTGCAGGTCCCTGCGTTTGTCCCCCAGCAGCACCAATGACGTCCTCTGGCCAGCAGGTGGCGCTGTGACCCTCCTCTGCAGGTCCGTCCACGCAGCCCGCCACCGGCTGTCAAGACTGGAGGGTCCTCAGCAGGCGCACAGAGCCCACCTTCCTCCTCCCACGGGGGCCAGATCTGCCTGGGGCTCATGGGGACGCAGTCTGTCCTTCCGACCAGACAGCCAAAGCTCCAGTCCATCTCATGTCGGTGGCTGTCTGTGTGTTGCCACCTAGCTGGACCCAACAAGAAAGCCTGAAGTCCAGGCAGCTGCAGAGCACAGAGGTTAAAAAAGGCATGGGCTCACAGTGCCGCTCTGCCGCTAGCTGGCTGTGTGACCTCGGGCAAGTCCCTTATCCTCTCTGAGCTCATTTCTATAAAATGAAATGATCAACGTAAAACGTGGGCCACAATGGGGCCCCACCGTAAGGCAGGGTTCTCAAACTTTAGCCCTGGAGGGCTTTTTAAAACACAGATTTCTGGGCCCCTCCACCAGAGTTGCCGACTCAGTGGGTCTGGGTGAGGCCTGTGGATGTGCACTCCCAACAAGTCCCTGGGTGGTGCTGATGCTGCTGTCTGGGGAGCTCGCTCGCTCAGAGAACCACCGTATACGGGATGTATACAGGCGGTCCGGGGGACACACAGGTTATACACAAGACATAAGACAGTGGGCTGAGTGAGGACAGAACTCAGGCAGAGGATGTGGGGGGACAAACTCCAAGGGCTGCAGGGGGCCGAAGGAGGGGGACACACCCCTATGCAGCGGGGGCAGGAGGGGCCCCTGGACCCGGCTCTCCCTGCCACAGCTGTCAGCATGCTGGCCCTTTCCCCTCAGCCACCCCTGCCGGGAGGAGGTGGCCCCAGCTGGCTGGGCACCTGGCTCCGTGTGGCTCAGTCTTTCCCTGGAAGGGACGGGTTGGTCGGTTCTCACTCCTGGCTTGGCCTCCGCAGTGCCTCAGCTTCCGGGAACTCACATTTCCTTTCTCCTTTTTTAAACACAAGTTTTGAATCAGGTTATCATCAAAATAATGTATATTCACCTTAGAACATTAGTCCAATGCAGAAAAGTGTAAAGATGCAAATGAAAACGGTAATCCAAAATCCGGTCTCTCGGAGATAATCAGCATTAGTCCACTTCTTGTTCTTCTTTTAATACAAGGTCTCACCCTCGCCATGCTGCAGTGCGGTGGCGCGATCACAGCTCACTGCGGCCTCACACTTCTGAGCTCGGGCGGTCCTCCCGCCTCAGCCTCCCGAGCAGCTGGGACCGCTGGCACTCGCCACGGCCACTGGGCCATTCCTTTTTCTGTGTGTGTGTCGGCTTCACGCACAATGTCGCATCCGCTCGACACGGTGGCATAAGCTCGTCCTCGACGTTGAACTCTTAGGAAGCGTGAGTTCGAGGGCAGCGCGCTGGCCCAGGGCAAGGTCCGAGGCTGTGTCTGTGTGGCGCGAACACGTGCCCGCTGTCGGACGTGCGGCTGTTCCTTTACTTCTTTAGCTGTTCTAAGTGACACCCCGTGAGGGGATCGGAGCCGTCAGCATGGCCTGCATTGGTGGCTTCCCCAGCGGAACTCCCTAGAAGGGGACACACTGGGTCAGAGGGCATGAGGGTTCCAGGACTCCGGGCACATACGGACAAACCGCTTTCCGAAAAGGCTGTGCCGGTGGTTGAAGTCCCACCCGGGCGGGAGGGTGATGGCAGCCTGCTCTGCCCAACTCGTGGCGAACCCTGCTCAGCCCGCGTCACGGCTTTTGCAACTAAACAAGGAGGCCCAGGCGGCCCAGCAAAGGAAGAGGGCCCAGCGCCGTGCCGCCTCCGCGCAGTCAGCCCGGGCAGTGCTGCGCCCCATGCCACGCTCCGGGGCCGGACACGGCCTGGCAGGGCCGCCCTCGGGACTGCTCTTGGCCCCTCACTTTCACTTTCTCTGGTATCCCACGTCCAGTCTGTCTGCGAGTGCTGTTGGCGCCACCTTCAAAACATGTCCCCGCTGTGACCACTGCTGCGCACTCTGCCACCATCGCCCTGGCCACCTCTCGGCTGGATATCCCAGCGCCCCTCTTTGTCTCTGCCTCCCCCAGCCCTCACTTGCTTGCAGCTGTTCTCCATGGCAGCCAGAGAGATCCCTTCACAGCCTCGGCCAGATCAGATCCATCCTCAGCTCAAAACCCTCCAAAAGCTCCCACCTCACTCGGGTAAGAGCAAAGACCTGGCTATGACCCATACGGCCTTTAGGGTCCGTGCCTCCTGCACTCCCATTAGCTCCTTGACCTCACTTCCTACCACCCCCTCTCCTACTCTGCTCCCTGATGTTCCTCAGAACACCACCAAGAACATTCCTGCCTCAGGACCTTTGCACTTGCCATTCCCTCTGCCTGGCATATTTCCTCAGATATCTGCAGGGCTCCTCTGCTCAATTGTCATCTCAAAAACAACCACAAGCAAATATGACCTACTTTGGAAAGGCCTTCCCTAACTACCCCATCTAAAATAGCCCCAGGCCACTCCACTCCCTTCCCTGCGTGTTCCTTCAGAGCACTGCTCATTTATTTGGTTACTGTCTACTCTCCGCTAGAAGAAACCTCCACAGGGGCAGGACTGTCTGTTATGTTCGCTGCCTGGCTCACAGTGGGTGCTCGGTGGACATCTACCGAGCGGGTAACTGAATGAAAGATTCCACTGTCTAGGTACGTGTGTGTGGTTTCCCTTCCAGACTGTGCCTTACTGTCTCTAGGTCCCAGCTTGTAGATAGTGCCGGGCACACGGTGAGTGCCCAGGCAGTGTTTGCGGTACAGATGAACACACAAACACGGGAAATAACTCAAGGCAGGGCATGAAAGTCCACTGCACGGGGGTCAGGAGACTGGAACTCCTGAATCCCTGCCACTCACAACCATTGAGGCCTTGGACAAGTCACTTCACTTCTTTCAACCTTGGTTTTACCATCCATAAAATGGGCACAACAATACCTGTGCTGCCGACATCACAGGGCTGCTGTGAGGATTGAACGACAAATGCAAGTCAGCAAGGCACAAAGACAGCCCTGCTCAAGCGCAGCTCCTCCCCAAGGGTCTGCCCGGAGCCCCGCCCCTGCCAGACCAACCCCTCCTTTCTCTGAGCCTCCCAGGAGCACTTCATAGATGTGGGGCGCCCTGCTGATGTTTTCACACAAAGTGTATTTACACAACTGCCCCCAGGACCATGTCCTCTCCAGATGGGGCTATGCCTCGCCGTCTTTGTGTCCACCCAGTGGACACTGCCTGGCCACCAGGAGTGGTCCCTGAACATCTGGTGACAGTCACTGATAGCCATCCTCGCACTAACGTGACGGGAACAACTGCAGGCGACCTTAGACCTGGACCGAGGGCTGGGGTGAGGCAACCCAGCAAGCGGGTGTTTGGGTTCTGGGGCAAGAGCGCCTGGCGAGGCCTCCAGCGCCCCACCTGGGAGGAAGGGAGGGACCGGCCGAGTTCGCTGCGGGACATGGCCGGGACAGCCTTCTCCCCAGACATCGGCCACATGGGCCCCTCTCGCGAGCTGCGGGTGGAGGCCTGGCTGCCCACCTGCGTTCCTCGCTGCCTGCACCCGTGATCTCACCCTGGCCCCGCAGCCACCCACAGGGCAGGAGGCTTCGCCCCACTCCGCAGACGAGGCAATGCTGCCCTGCCCTGGACGGTCATCTGGCCTGGGCTTGGGCGGGCTCTCTGGTGGCCCCAGGCTCCACCAGGGCAGGTGGAATGTGGCCGCGGAGGCTGCCCCACGCTGTCCACTCAGGCTGACTGAGCCCCGTTGACCCTGTCCATATGCTCAGGCTCTGACGGACGGACCCTCCCACGGGCTGCGCAGGGGAGTCCTGGGGTTTGCCAGGCCCAGCGGTCTCCCTCTGCGGTCTCGGGGACCCAGACAGGGCTAGCCGACAAACAGGCCCTGCCCGGGAGGGGCGTGGGCCTGAGCAGGCGAAACTCCTTTTAGGAGGGAAATCTTCTCAGAGCGGAGCTTGAGAAACCGGTGTCTTGCCAAGGCCTGCGGGGTGGGGGAGCCCAGGTGAGCCCAGTGAGCCGCATCAGTCCTCAGGAATGGGTGGGGTCTCGGGGAGGCAGGACTTCCTCGCCCCAGCCCAGGGTCCTGTTCAATCCTTACCGAGGAGTTTCCTGGCGACAGGCAGTGACCTGTCGGCCGCCTGTGTGGGAAGCCGCCTGGCGTGGCCCTCACCACCTCATTAGTGGTGATTCATTCACCCAGGGCTCACCTGGCTGTCAGGGACCTGTCCCCTGCCCGCCGGAACCAGCTTGGCTGGCACCCGTGTTCCTCCAGATCTCTGTCCTCCTCGGCGTCCAGGGCAGAGCCTGCCAGGCACACAGAACTCAGAATTCATTCGTTCAACCAACAAGTAATTATTGAGCACCTACTGTATGCCTGGCCCTGTGCTAGATGCTGGGGACACAGCGTGAATCAGGCAGACCCAAATCCCTGCCCTCCTGGAACTCACATTCTTGTGGGAAAGTCAGACAGTAAACAAATAAATAAGTGAATCACGTAAGCTCTTGAAGATGTTACTCCTGTGGAGAAAAATAAAGCCGGGAACAGTGTGAGAGGAGGGTTATGATTTTATTTATTTTTATTTTATTTTATTTATTTATTTTTTGCGACAGGGTCTCGCTCTGTCACCCAGGCTGGAGTGCAGTGGCATCATCACAGCTCACTGCAGCCAGGAACTCCTGGGCTCACGCGATCCTCTCACCTCAGCCTCCTGAGTAGCTGGGATTACAGACGTGAGCCACTGAGCCTGGTCCATGATTTTAAATAGGTTCTTTAGTGTGGGCCTCTCTGAGAAGGTGATATTTGAGCAAAATATGAAAAGATGAAGAAGGGAGCTGGGCAGAGAAGGGAGAAAAAAAGGTGTACCAGGGAACAGCAAACGCAAAGGACCTGGGGTTTAAGGAACAGCAGGTGGACCCGTGTAGCTGAAGCAAGTTGGCAAAGGGAGGGATAGTAGAAGCTAGGGTCAGATAGGCAGCGGGTGGTCACAACTGTGTGGGGTCTTACAGGCCTTTGTCAAAACTTGGGCTTTTACTCAGTTGAATTCTGTCAAAATGCTCAAAAATCCCCCAGGTGAACGTGAGACCAGCCTGCCAGGCTGCTTTTGCCCAGCTTAGAGGTCAGAAAACTAAACCAAAGGTCAGGAGTATTGTCCCTAGGAGGTGGCCTTCCGGCGGGGGCTGACGGATGCGTCTGCTCGGGAGCAGCCCGCGGAAGGTGTGTGAAGAGGAAGACACCTGTTCAGGAAGCAGGTCCCTGCTGCAGGGGGTTTGTGGAAAGAGGAAGAGATGGGAGCCGAGGCCACAGAAAAAGTGTGGGGCCCATAGAGAGGCGCTTTGCCAGCCCCCCAGCCTGCTGCTCCAGGATCATCCGGGACCGTGTCCCCCCCGACACTCAGCGCTCCAACCTCTCTCTTTACTCTGGGCCTTGGCACACGCTGTTCCTTCTGCCGGCACGTCCTAGCCACCCTTTGCCTGTTGAATTCCCTGACATCCTGGAGGCCCTGGCTTAGACAGCACATCCTTCGCAAAGTGGCTCCCGGGTCCCCCGCGCAGGTGCTCCTCCCCCGTGCCTCCATGGGCGCAGCACGGCCCTCCTTGAAGCATTTGTCACATCGTGTTGTAACTGCACCCTGAGGGACCTCGCTGCTCCTCCAAGCGACCATGACCTCCGTGAAGGTGGGACCATGCTGGGGTTTGCCCGCCTTGGTGTCCCCCGAGCCCAGAGCAGAGCCTGCCGCGAAGCAGGCGCTAGGACGGATGCTCACTAGGGTGTGGACCCCTCAGAAGTTTCTGAGCAGAGTGACAAAATCAGACTCATGTTCCAGGAAGACGACTCCGATTCCAGTGCACGCGTTGGGGGTGGGGGCATTGGAGGAGGGTGACAGCTCGGAGGCTACTGCAATCGTCCAAACAGGGGGCAAGAAGGCGCTGAGGAAGGATGGAACCAGGGTGCCAGCTGCTGGGAGTGAGGAGGAGTAAGATTTAGGAGGAGTTTTTGGAAGAGACAACAACAGGACCTGGTGACCACTGGCCCTGGGTGTGGTGAGGAAGGGGGTGCAAGGTGGAGTCCAGCGTTCACTATTTGATTATGAGTCCTTGTGTCTTGCCTGCGGGCGGGTATCACTTCCTTGGCCGCAATGGAGCGCAGTGGTCACCCGCAGGCTTTGGAGCCTGACTCGGGGTTCAAATCCCACCTCCACTACACACTCACTGTGTGACGCAGGGGCAGATTTACTCAACCTCTCTGTTCCTCGGTTTACCCATCTGCGAGGCAAGGATGATAACAGAATTAGTTACTGCATTTCATTGATTCTAAAACAGTTAAAATTCATTCCCATTTTAACATTTCTGAAATGAGGGTGAGTCTTAAAGTCAGCGGTGTGTCGTGGGTTAATCAGCCGCACTGTGGCGTGGAGCATAAATAACGCTCTAAGGACCTATGGAAACTTAGATTGACAGAACACAAAAATACACGGAGAGACCAGTACCTGGCGTGTCACAAGGGCTGAATAAATGCCAGCTGCTGTTATTATTGTCATTATTTGTTTTCTAGAGAATTACGTTATGCAAGGTAACAAATGTCCTATCCAAATAAGAGACAAATATAATTTGGAGCTAAAAGAGAAAAGGAACTAATTCATAAATACATATAAAGGTTAAAAAATTTTTAGTAATTTCCCCCAAAAAACACCCAAAGTCTCATGTGTCCTCTGAAAGATCCCTCAGAATTCTGCCAAGGTTCCAAAGAAAACTTCAGAAATTCCTCCTTTACAGTGGGGACAGAACTCCTGGCTCCCTGGCCAGCAGGGGGAACCAGGGCATGTCCCCAGATGACTCTGGGGGTGTTCCCCGTGTCCTTGCAAATATCCCTGAGTCACCATTACTCGCTGCCCACAGTCAGGGCTCTGCTACCTTCCAACCAGGAGAACAAAAGTGTGATTATGGAGTGTTCCGCACGGGCCGTAAGACGTCCCCAGCTCCGGAGAGCAGGGTGACCCTCGCCAGCGTCTTATTTTTGGCCTCCCGGGTTGTGTTCCTGCCTACTGACTTGGCGAATCCTGGGCGACTCGCCTTGTTTTCTCTCCTCACTTAAATACATGTCTGGAAGGAGCCTCCGCCCCCACAGACCCTGCCGGGCGTGGACAGGGTGGCCGGCTCCCCAGCCTCCCCTGGACTCGGCTGGGGGGCAGTAACACTGCCGGGGGTCCCGGTTCCCTTCAGGTTCGGGTCTCACTCTCTCCGGCTCCGTCTGCACTGACAAGGGACCCCCTCAGCCACCCCCACCCTGTCGGGCTCACACACCCGTGTCCCATGACCGGAGCAGGTTTGCTCCTGGGGTTGGGGGCCTGAAAACCCAAGAATCTGGCCACACGCGGGCACCGAACACAGGCACCGCCCGCAGCGCGCGAACTCCCAGAGGGTGCCCCGGCCGACGCGCCCGGCCCTGCAGGCCCCCAGCCAGACGGCAGCAGGACGTGTGTGCTCAGGGCGCTCTCCCAGGGAAGATGAGCGGTGAGCGAGAGGCTCTTGGAGGCTCTTTGGACGTGCCAGCTGCCCTCTCTACGGGCTCCCAGACGTCGGGTCAGCGTTTTCAGCCCCACAGACCCAGCCCGCTGCCCCTGTCTAGCAGCGCCTTCATTCCAGAATGCTAAGCCCCTGGCAGCTCTGTCCACCCACCAGTTCTACTGTGCCCCTTCTCGGGGCTGGGGTGGGCACCAGGACTGGCAGAAAGCCCTGGGACACCCCGTCTCTGCCTCGGAGAAGCTCTCATTTGCACTGGGAAGAAGAACCGACAGAGGCAGGACTTCTCCAAGCCCAAGAGTCACAGGGGTCCAGAGAAACAGGGGGTGGCAAGAGGGGGCTGGAAACAATGCCCCTCTGCCAGCTCCTCCATGCTTTCGTCAGAACCATCTTCATTTCAGGCAAAGGCGCTTTGCAAAGGCAGCCTCGAGCCTCTGCCCCCTTGGAGACCGTGGCTCCCCAGCCCTCCTACTCAGCATCAGCACTGAAATGAGCCGTGTCCTCGTCTGTCTTGTCCATCGGCGTGGCTTCCTGAAAGCAGAGTTGTGTCTGCTTCACCCCTGGCTGGCTGCCCCCAGCACAGTGCTGTGCACAGTGGGCACATCGTGAACACTTGCTGGCTGGCTGTGTTGGCTCACTGGGGCCTCACATCGCGCTGGGGAAATGAGTGCTCTCATCCCCATTGTTAAGATGAGCAGACTGAGGCCCAGGGGGTTAACAACCTTGTCCGTGGTCCCACAGTTAGCAAGTAGCAGATCTGGGCTTTCACCAAAGGTCTGTCTGGCCCCAGAGCCTTCACTGCTGACCACTGCGCCACACTGCACACCTAGAGGGTGCTGGCGCACAGGGGTGCTTGATGAACAACGCTGATCTCACAACTCATGGAGGCTGCATCTTTGTTCCATTTCAAAGATAAGGAAATTGAGGCTCAGAAAGGCTCCATAACTTGCCCAAGACCACACAGCAAGTGGTGGAGCCATGTCGGGTTTGAACCTGAGTCTCCTCTGATTTTACAAGCCATGCTTTAACCACTGGACACACTACCCGTTTTCAGGAAGCACCTCCAGCCCTGCTCAACCGCATCTGCAACGGGCGACTGATGCTCTTTTCCCAGAGGGCCCCATATCGGAAATTTTCTCCTGCTCGTCTTTCTCCTGGGCAGCACCTGAGCTTCCAATCTAACTTTCCACCCGGAAGCAAAGCACAGGGCCCTCCTCTGCCGTGCAGCGGCACGGTGCCGATTTACTCTGGCCCTCGATTCTGGCCCATGGCACCTCCCCCAAAGCTCGGCCAACAGAGATAAACAGCGCTGGCTTTGAACTTCTCAACAACAATTTCTCCACCAAGCGTAACCTTGGGAGAGAGGTCAGGAGAAAGATAGCAGAGGTGAGAGGCCACCGAGAAGGATGACGCGGGCTGCACGTGGCCATCTGGCCCGCCCTAGAGGGCACCTCGTTTCCTTGGTGCACCTGCTGGGCTGAAGCAGAGATAGCAGCAGCCTTGGCCAGTCTTTGCAGCTCGCATGTGCTCCTCTCCAGCTGTGGGCCATGGGAGGACCGCTCTCTGCAGGTCAGGGCACTGCCATTCCTGCCCAGCTTGGCTTGGCTCACCAAGGATCATGGAGAAAGTACACTTCTTTGACTAAATGCTGGGTTGATCCCGTGATCACACTCATTAGAAGCATTCCTAGGTGAGAAGAAATTATACTAGTTTTGCAAAAAGGGACTTTGTTCACCTCACACCCATTAGAATGGCTACTATTCAAAAAACAGAAAAGGGGCCTGGCGCAGTGGCTCGTGCCTGTAATCCTAGCACTCTGGGAGGCCGAGGTGGGTGGATCTCTCAAGGTCAGGAGTTCGAGACCAGTCTGAGCAAGACCGAGACCCCGTCTCTACTAAAAAATAGAAAGAAATTATCTGAACAACTAAAAATATATATAGAGAAAATATTAGCCGGGCATGGTGGCGCATGCCTGTAGTTCCAGCTACTCAGGAGGCTGAGGCAGAAGGATCACTTGAGCCCAGGAGTTTGAGGTTGCTGTGAGCTAGGCTGACGCCACGGCACTCTAGCCAAAGCGACAGAGCCAGACTCTGTCTTGAAAAAAAAAAAAAAAAGAAAGAAAGAAAAGGGTTCGGCGCAGCAGCTCATGCCTATAAGCCCAGCACTTTGGGAGGCCCAGGCAGGAGAATCACTTGAGGCCAGGAGTTCAAGACTGTGGTGAACTATGATGGCACCACTGCACCCCAGACTAGGGCAGAACGAGACCCTCTCTCAAAAACCCAAAACAAACCCCCCTAGAAAATAACAAGTCTTGGTGGATGTGGAGAAATTAGAACCCTTGTACACTGTTGGTGGGATTGTAAAATGGTGCAACCACTATGGACAACAGTATGGTGGTTCCTCAAAAAATTAAAAGTAGAGCTACCATATGATCCAGCAATTCCACTTCTGGGTATTTATCCAAAACAACTGGAATCAGGATCTTGAAGAGATATTTTCACTCCCCTGTTCATTATAGCAATGTTCACAATGGCTAAGATATGGAAGCAACCTAGATGCCCATCCATGGATGAATGGGTAAACCAATGTGGTCTATATTAATACATACACTGGAATATTATTCAGTCTTAAAAAGGAAGGAAATCCTATTATATGCTACAGCGTGGACGAACCTTGAAGACATTATGCTAAGTGAAATAAACCAGTCACATACACACACACGAAAACAAATACCATATGATTCCATTTATATGATATCCCTGGAGTAGTCAAACTCATAGAAACAGAAAGTGGAACGGTGGCTGCCAAGGACTTGGGGGGGAGGAGGAAATGGGAGTTGTTTAATGGGTATTAGGTTTCAGTTTTGAAATGAAGAAGTTTTGGATATTGATTGCACAACAATGTGAATATATTTAACACTGAGCTGTATGCTTAAAAATGGTTAAGATGGTAAATTTTACATGTTTTTTTCCCCACAATTAAAACTAAATTTTTAAAAAGTGGGGGTCTTGTTGATTTCCTCACTTTGGAGGTATTTGTAATATTGACTGAGCTAGGCACTTCACATACATTATTTTCTTTAATTCTCACGACTTAATGTGGTAGGCATCACTATTTCTTTTTCACAGCTGAGGAAACTAGGCCCAATGAGAGAAATTGATTTACCCACAGTCTCATGGGGTTTAGCAAGGGAAAGGGTCCCAATTTACACTCAGGTTTGTCTACCCCCAAACTGGGGGCTCTTCCCTGCATCCCCCAGCCCTGGCTGAGTGCCTACTGATTCAAGATCTCTATCTTTGGCAGAAAGAAAATGGACTTCTGGCTGGGTGTGCTCCAAGCACTGTGGGAGGCCAAGGCGGGAGTATCGCTTGAAGTCAGGAGTTTGGGACCAGCCTGAGCAACAGTGAGATCCATCCCCAGCCTCCTGTCTCTATTAAAAACAGAAAAAATTAGCCAGCGTGGTGGTGCACACCTGTAGTCCCAGCTACTGGGGAGGCTGAGGCAGGAGGATCTCTTGAGCCCAGGAGTTTGAGGTTGCTGTGAGCTATGATGACGCCACTGCACACTAGCCTGAGTGACAGAGAGAGACTCTTGTTTCAAAAAAAAAAAGAAAAAGAAAAGAAAATGGATTTTCAACATGACTGCTCCATTTCCCCAAATGGAGCAAAAGTTCCTTGGCGACGCGCCACAGGCGTGGTATATTTCCTGACTTACTAGGGGAATTAAGCATAGTGCCAGGCTCATGTAGTTAGTGGGTTAAAACACTTGATACCTAGTTGATTTAAACAAAAAACAAAAACTTCTCAAAGCACCAGAATGGGTTTTCCCAGAAAATACCATTTAAGCACTTTCAGCTCACAAAGCATTTTCACATACATTAGCCTATCTGCTCCTGCCGGAGTCCCTGGATAAAAGAAATTATTATCACGTCCATTGTACAGATGAGGAAAGCGCGGCTCAGAGGAATGTGTCCAAGGTCAGGCGGCTGGGATTACAATTGCTGTAGGCACTATTCAACAGGTGTCTCAGGACACTGAAGTCCATGTTGCCTTTGCAGGAGGCCTCGTAAAGTCAGGGCCGGGCACCCTATTTCGCTCACAGTTCTGTGCTGATCTTGAGCTATGCTCTCCTGCCGGCGAGAAGGCCTTGATCCCCAGGGCCAAATGAACTCCGGACAGTCCCGAAGGCTGGAGGCGCCTTGCTTGAGATTCAGTTGCGGCACTGAACGCTGAGCCGATACCCCGTGCCGGCAAGTGTCATGCTGGGGCCCTTCCAGCCCAGGAAAGGCCTGGTCAGAAGGGTCAGGCCGGAGTCCAGCTAAGCAGAAGGGCCTGGCGGCTGACACCACGCCGGGAGGCACAGGCAGGGTCAGGCTTGGGAGACAGGGCCGTGCTGTCTGCATGAACCGACCAGGTCTGCCGTTCAGGGGGTCAGAGATTTGGCCAGAGGGGCGGATGGGCAGGGTGGGGGACCAAGGCCGCTTGCTCTCTCACCTGTTACGCACCTCGGCCAGGTGTAGGCAGCTGTGAGCAGGAGGGTTCTGGCCCGGGGGAAGGTGGTCGGCGCTTGCCGATGGGGGCAGCCCGATGGCCAAGCAGTGACAAACCACATCTGTTTGGTCCTTTCACTATGACATTTTTACCCCTGATTACAACGGTATCTTGTGTTCACAGCAGAAAAAATTAGACTACCAAAAGCCCCACAAGCACAAAATAAAAATCGCCTGTCGTGCTGTCTCTTTTTTTCAACTGTATAAAGTACAAAAGTTAAAGCGCAAATGCCCTTGTCTCCCCCCTCCCATCTCTTCCCTCCCCCGCATGTACAGAGGTCACCGTGGTGGCAGTTTGACAGAAGCAACAGTCAATACTTCTCTCCCCCCTGCCCCTTGCAGGGAGCCACGCAGCGATTCTCCCAAGAAGGGGAACGAGAACTTGGTGACTGTACTGACTGAAAACATAAGTCTCCATTTCACTCTAATTCCTTTTAAATACGTCGGTGGCAGGGTGCTCTGTCTGGGAAGTGGCCTGGCTCTGTCCTTCCCCGCCTTGACCCACCCTCACAGCCTCCCTCCAGCAGGACCGGAGAACGAGGCCTCTGGCTTTGATCTCAAGGCAAGCAGCGGGCTTTGCCGCCCTCCAGACACGTCCTGTCGGGTCGCCGATGCCTCAGATTCCAGCGTTACAACGTCGCGCCCTCGATGGAAAACTTCATTTTCCCTGAAAATACACCTCCCTCTTGAGACCTGTGAATCCTTTGAGGGTGTGAAATAGTAAAAAATGAGTTAATTTTCTTTCGTGAGGACACAGTTTGTATTTTTTTTTTTTTTTTTTTTGAGACAGAGTCTCACTTTGTTGCCCTGGCTAGAGTGAGTGCCGTGACGTCAGCCTAGCTCACAGCAACCTCACACTCCTGAGCTCAAACAATCCACCCACCTCGGCCTCCCAGAGTGCTAGGATTACAGGCGTGAGCCACCACGCCCGGCCACAGTTTGGATTTTTTTAAAAAATGGTATTTATGGATGTGTTTTTTTCCTGGTTATTAAAGTAACACATTTTTTTTTGGTAGAAGATGTAAAAAGAAGAAAGATGTAAAAAGAAGATGTAAAAAGAAATAAGAAATTTCTTATTTTCTGGTGGATAAGAAAATAAAAACAGTATTTGCTCATAAAATATCACCTGGAGTTAACCACTACTATCATATTGATATAAAAATGTTCTAGTTTTTTCCTGTGGAATTTGTATACAGTATTGTAGCCATATGTACATAAACACATTCTTACATATACATAACGGCAAAGTGGCACTTTCCTTTACTATTATCCCGCAGCATCAAACGTTCTTTGATCACATGATCGCTGTGCCCGCGTGCACAGTGGTAGAGATACGCCCACTGCGGGTGACCGCTGCCCTCGCTGCTGGACGCGCGAGTGGCTCTACTCTGCCTGTCGCGCCCGCGCTGCAGCGAGCGTCGTCTGCAGAGATGCTGAGAGCAGGCTCTCATCGTGGGATCGGGGAGCACACGCAACAACGCCAGCGTCTAGGGCGGGGGCGCAGTGCGAAGACAGTGTCATCCACCAGGACAACCTGCAGGCCGTGGGGACAGAGGGCACCCTAACCTTCCAGAATTGCACGACGTGGCCTGCCCGGCGCCCACCGAAAGGCCCGTGAGCTGCGGCAGGCAGGCGCTGTGTGCTGGGCAGATGACCTGCGTCGTGCCGTCTTCCCTCTGTAAAAATAGCTCGCATTCTCCGATGGATGAGCAGGCTGCCCTCTCTGAGGGCAAGCTGTGCCCGCAACCCCCATTGACGCTCCCCGACGCTGCTGGGGCCTCGGGGCCCGCACACGCCCTGACCACCACCGCCCGGCCGAGGTTCGGCCTGACACAAAGGTGGCCATTTGCAGGCTGGACACGTGGGAGGGTGTTCAGACTGCCCAGTGGTGACCTCCTACGCAGGACAGCGACTTACCAAGCCTCCAGACTCCCAGCAGGGTGCTTGGAAACCAGAGAACCGTGAAGTGGGCCAGAGGTGAGGGTTACCTAAGGGGAAGGTCATGGCAGGAGTCAGGAGGTGGAAGCCAGGAGGTAGCAGAAGACATGAGGCAAAGAGAGTCCAAAAATGGCCTTGGGCTGAGCTGCGAGAACTCCAGGAAGAGGTTCCCGCCCTCCGTTGGGGCCGCTCTCTGTCTGCTGAGGCCCTCCCGGCTCCCTACCTTCCCTGCTCGGCTTTATAAGGAAGACTCATCACCGGAGGTCACCAGCGGGGGTCCGGTTCACTGCAGCCCGCAGGCACCCTCACTGCGCACGTGTGGGTGGCACTTTACAGTTTACGCAGTGCTTTCCTAGGCATTCTCCCACCTCGCTGGGAGGGAGAACACCTCATCCCCACGTCACAGATGAGGAAACTGGTGATCGGAGAGGAGACAGGTCCCCTGGCAGATTAAGGAGCAGATGCTCAGAGCCAGGTTTGCCGACCTCACACCCAGGCTGTTTCCATCGCAGCGAGTGGCTTCCCCTTCCCTCCTGAGAGATGGCCCCGCTGTGCTGCGGTACCACCGTCACCAGCCTTCTCTGTTTGAAGGTGAACCGGCCTCAGTTTGCCTCATGTGTTTCAACTTGTCTACTCAACCCAGTGCATGGGGGGCCGGGTTCATAGCTTGTCTATAGTGCCCAGAACTTGTAAGCATACAGTAGGTGCTCAATAAGAGCTGATGGTTCCAAATGCAGTTTTGCAAAATGCAGAAGTCCGTATCCCACCTCAGAGTATAGACTAGGACTCTCTGCAGATTTGAAGAGCTCCCCTGGTAGTCTGATCACAGTCCAGTTTGGAAATCACAGATGTAAAGGATCTTACCCAGCCCTCTCCACTTTCGAAAACAAGACCATGAACTCAGAAATGAGCAAAGTTATGTAAACGAGCAACCAAACCGAATCTCATAAGTTCCAGACACAAAAGCAAATCATTTTTAACTTAGAGAAACCCTCTAGCCTCCCTATGCACCTATATACCCTGTACTTTATGCCTAATTCTAAGGAGCTTGCTCACGTGGTTTCTCAGCCCACAGTTCATTGGGAGCATGCATAGGAACCTTTGACAATTAAGGTCTTAGAATAGTTACAACCATCAGTAATCATAATTAGTGGCCTTGAGTTACGAAAAAAAGGTTAAATTATGTACAGTAGAAAGTTGCACAGTCCATTTAGAAAGAGCGTCTAAAGAAAATCGATTTGGGCTGGGTACGGTGGTTCACGCCTATAATCCTGGCACTGTGGGAGGCCAAGGCAGGAGGATTGTTTGAGGCCGGGAGTTAGAGACCAGCCTGGGCAACATAGTGAAACCCCATTTCTACAAAAAATTTAAAAAAAATTAGCCACTAGGACATTGCTATGAACTGATTAAAAAAAAAATTAACTACCTGTAGTCGCAACTACTCCGAAGGCTGAGGCAGGAGGATCACTTGAGCCCAGGAGTTCAAGGTTGCAGTGAGCTGTGATCATACCACTGTACTTTAACCTGGGTGACAGAGCAAAACTCTGTCTCAATAAAAAAAAAAGTTGATTTGGATGCTTAAAGGGCAAGGTTCCAGTTACCTTGAAAATTTACTATGCGCTAAATAGAAGTTCAGGCTTCCCCTCAGTTATCTGCTTGCAATGATTGCCTCATCACACCGCACTGACAGGGTCCATCTCTCAGACTTGTGTGTTGTGTAGTGGTTAACGGCATGGATTCTGGAGCCAGGCTTGCTGAGTTCAAATCCTGGCTCTACCACCACTGAGCTGTGTGACCTTGGACAAGTTACTTAACCTCCCTGTGCTTGTTCCCTTATCTGTCAAATGAGGACAATAACAGCACACACCTTGGGGTCAGGTACACATGAGCAATGACAGCAGGGATTGAGTCTTATGCTACTCTGTGTCCCCACCTCTTCCCTGGACCTTCCTCCTCAAAGTGGGGCCCAGCAGTACTTGGGAGCTTGTCAGGAAAGCAAACATCAGACCCAGAGCTATTAAATTAGAGCCAGGATCTTAAGATTTTATGTGCACATTCGAGTGCGAGAAGCCCTCAATAAACATTGTCAAATGAATGAAATTAGGCGTTTTTATATACAAAAGTCCAAGGAGCACCAACAGCACAGAGAACAGGAGCACTTGATACAAGGAGAGAGAAAGCGGGGGAGGCTGGAGCCGCAGAGCCACTTGGCTTGGCCTCTTTCTCAGTTGTGTCACCTTGGGATTCATATCCTCATCTGTTAAAAGGAGTGACTGATGCCCCCCCTACAGGGCTGTGAGGCGCCTGCACAGGGAGGGCCCCCAGGTTGTCATTGGGCGGGCTCATGGCCCCTCAACCGAAGCCCTGTGGCCAGAGAGGCCACACAACGCAGGAGCTGACACTAATAATACCCGGCAGGAACCGGGCGCGGTGGCTCACGCCTGTAATCCTAGCTCTCTGGGAGGCCGAGGCGGGCGGATTGTTTGAGCTCAGGAGTTCGAGACCAGCCTGAGCAAGAGTGAGACCCCGTCTCTACTAAGAATAGAAAGAAATTAATCAGACAGTTAAAAATATATAGAAAAAATTAGCCGGGCATGGTGGCGCATGCCTGTAGTCCCAGCTACTCGAGAGGCTGAGGCAGAAGGATTGCTTGAGCCCAGGAGTGTGAGGTTGCTGTGAGCTACGATGACACCACGACACTCTAGCCCGGGCAAC
>CAUYSK010066411.1:0-13428 GCA_963575035.1 Avahi laniger
AGAAAATTGTTTACATAAATTATATACAGTTTTTTGTGTACCAATTATACCTCAATAAAGTTGGGGGGGGCAGGGGAAACATCACCTGGCCTAAGAAGCTGACCTTTAACTTAATAGCAGAAAGCCTTGTTGCATCCCCAAAATTGCACAGACCATAAAGTTCTTCTCTGTTCCTTCTTCCTTGTTTGCAATCCAGAAGACTTCTGGTTATGTCCACATTCAGATATTCAAATTTTACTGTATTTTTTATCCAGCAAAGTTTTATTACACTAGTCATGATTTGAATGAAGCTTTTGTATAATACAATGAGAAACATAGACAAACAAGGAACTGTAGAGCCTGCAGAAGAAAATAAGTGCTGAATAGAGAGTCATTTAGATTACTGGGAAGCATCAGAAAGGATAATTAGTTGTCAATAGGAAATCAAATAAGAGTTTATTCAAGTGTTACATGATCTCCCATTTGCCATTGTCTCAACTGTCACTGTCACCCTTGATATTAGTTAGGACAGGATAAGCTTATGCTATAGTAACAAAAATTCCTGAATCTCAATGGCTTAACACGAAACACTACCAGACATCACTTGTATGAATTCTATTGTTGGTCATTCTCCTTGAAGCTGTGCCCTGTGTGGGGACTCAGAAAATCAACTTGCTTTAATCTTCATGTACCTTAATTTCAAAGGCTCCCATGTTTACTGCTCAGGCCAAGAAATATACTGGAGACTCATGTTTGAAAAAGGAGCTTTACAAAATCTCAGTTCAGGTGTAACACATATCACTCCTGCTCACATTTTATTGGCTAGAATCAGTCATTTGGTCCCACCAAAGTTCAAGGGGACGGGGAAGTGGTTATCCACATGCCAAGGATAGGAAAGTGATACAACACATGAGGAGTCCATTGCATCGTCCCTCCCACATTCACTGTCATCATGTCTCTAGACTTACCATGCCATTTAGAACCCTTGGACATACCCAGGGCTTAGTGCTTTGCTGACCGCTCTACATGTTCCCTTAGAATTGTCAGAAGTTGCCCTTAGTGAGATACACTGTCTGCTCAAATGCTTGGTCATCTTATAAGCCACCTGCTCCAATGCCACCCTCCCCAAAGCCTTCCCTTACTACCTTGGAAAAGCTGCATATCTCTACATTTGGGACCCTCCAGAACATTTTCCACATTTCTATTAGACCATGCAACATATAGTACTTGTATTGTTTCTTTCATGTCTTATGTGTCTCTTTTACTAGCCTGTGCGTTTTAGGCAGAGGGGTAGAGACACCATTTTATTGTTTTCCTGCTTATTTGTTTTTCCATGATTTTTTATTTCAGCACCTGCAGAATATCTCACACACAATAATGCTTAATCAAGGGTTGTTCAGTAAGTTGGATTTGTATCTAAAACTTAAAGAATGAGAACATATTTTATTTGTATTTTTTTTCTTTCCATTCATCATATTCTTTAGGACCAGGTCAATAAGATTCATATTATCATCATTCTGTACATATTGAAAGTGCATAATTCTCTACAGAACAAGAGAACATTTATGGTCATTTTTCCACTTGACCCATATCTCACTCTAACCATTATTAATGGGAGTGAGATAGGGAAACTCAATTAGGATAAGAAAGAGATGATATCTCCAGCTAGAGAGAAACATCAAGAATAACTAAATTGTGTTAAACTTTTATTCTTCTGTCTCTAAGCTATAAAGAGCTCCACTCAATATATTATTTTTCTATTCTTAGCTTGAAAACTTATACTTAATTTCAATACCTAATTTAGTTTCATTTCAAATTTTCATTAAAATGCTGCATATACTCTTCCTCTGTTAATTCAAATAGTAAGTCTGGATCCCAGATTATCCCCACCAGCACCTATTTCCTGCCAGACATTCTTTTCAATTATATAAATAGGCATTTTACAACAAATCATGTAGTAGAAATATATGATTTATGTAGGAAGAACATAGAGTTTCATTAAAATAATTATAAAAGTTTACACCTTGAGTTCAAGCCAGGATAATTACTTCATCATGACCTTGCCTACAGTTCTTTCATTTCTAGCTGTATGTTGATTGGTCAATATTCTGCTCCATTTTCTTTGATGGAATTTATAGTGGAACGCAAATTGTCTCTCATTGCATGCATGTTCTATCTCCTTCACCTGAATAATATGCTTGAAATGGCAGTAGAAATTATGAAATACAATACAGAATAAAGGTTTATGTTTTAGGAAATTTGAAATATGAGTTTAAATTCCTGTGTGTGTACGTATGTGTGTTCATGTAGTTAGCAATAAATTGATACCAACTTTGCCAGACATTATGTTAGGCACTGAAGAAAAGGAGATGAGAAAACTCTTTCCTGCCTGTGTTAGTCCATTTTGTGTTGCTATAAAGGAATACCTGAGTCTGGATAATTTCTGAATAAAAGAGGTTTATTTGGGTAATGTTTCTGCAGGCTGTACAAGAAGCATTACACCAGCATCTACTTCTGGTGAGGGTTTCAGGGAGCTTCAGGGAAGGTAAAAGGGAAACAAGTGTGTCACATCGAGAGAGAGGCTAGGAAGAGAGGGAGGAAGTGGTGCCAGGCTCCTTTAAACAATCATCTCTAGAGTGAACTAACAAAGTGAGGACACTCATTATTGCAGGGAGGGCACAAAACCATTCATGAGAGATCTGTCCCCATGACCCAAACACCTCCCTCTTAGCACTATCTCCAACGCTGGGGATCAAATCTCAACATGATATTTGGAGCCACCAAATATCCAAACTACATCACTGCCTGAATGCTCCAGTGGAGAAGAGGAAAGGTAAAGATATTTTGCAATTCATTATAAATACTGTCTCATCAGAGGTGCGAGCATCATTTCCCAAGAGGATGTTCAATTCAGCTTTTGATGAGAGGTGAGTCAAAAAGTCTTCCCAGAATGGAAGAAGCAAAGTCATCTAGCAGAATGAGAAGAACCTGTGTCCTTCAGTGAGAAAAAAGAGGGTCTTATAGGGAGGGGAGCTAGAAAACTGACTGCCCATCTACTTCACACTTTTGTATAGTCACAACCTTCCTGGGGGAGAGCAACTCCAGACTCAGACTGTCCACAATGCTCCTAGCCCTACCATATGGCACCAGGGGAGGGTTGATGATTTTTCTGGCTTCTTTTTGGCAACAATACAAAGGCAAAGGTTGAGGGAGACAACATGAATTCATTACTGACTACCCACCTTTACAAGAATGTTCACCAGGGACAGAAGTTCCCCCTTTCTTTTCCAAGTCTTTCTTTTAACCCTAAGGTCTGCCTGATGTGCACGCTTTTTCTGAATTTCCTCACTTACTTCTCCTGCTAAACCTGATATTCTTCCCTCCACTATGCCATGGAGTCTCCTTTTAGTCAATACTCCCCACTGAACGATGTCTTTACAGACATGGAGGAATAAACCACAATGCGTTTTCAGGGAAAGAACTGTTAAGAATTCAGCTGGCCAGAGCATGGAGTATGTGTCAGGAGGAGGTGGACATAAGCCTAGAGGTGGTGATGGTCCTAGTGTCACAAGGGCATCAAGTGTCAGGCTACCATGAAGAGTGGAGAGCTACTGTAAAGTTTAAGCAGGAGACGTGATGAATACATTTACCTTGGAAGGAGTCCCCTGCAACCTGTTTGATGAATGTATTACATGCAACATCCTGCATTGAAGAGGATCCAATAGAAGCCTATGGGAAAGTTTATTTGATAAACAAGGAGAGTGTAAACTAAAAATAAAATCCTAAGGCCTCCAAACCAACTAAATGGATCCTTTCTGGGCCAAGTAGACCCCAGAGAAACCTTAAAATCTGAATTCCCAGGGAAGATGAAGCAAGATGGCTGACAAAGACATCATTTTCTGGACCATCTCAGAGTGAAGGAAGGGCTTTGAATAGGAGAGACAGGAGAGGGGACCCAGCACAGGCGAATTTCAGTGACAGAAGTGCTGAAGCCTGCTGGCGACCTCACTGAGGAAAATTGTGAAACAGAGATGGAAGAGGATAAAGAAAAAAAAGATATTGGCGAGGACCAAACCCAGGGAGGCTTGGAGCCCTGCAAAGGGGTAAATTGGGATCCCTTCCTCCCTCTCACAATCCTTCATTGATTAGCAGGCCACCAAGTTATTGGGGAGCTTTTCCACCTCCACAAACACAAGCATTGTGGCAAACACAATGAGGAGAATTTGTGTGATCCCAGAGCTTGGACACTCCATGTAGGGTTCCCCTCCAGGGGAAGTGACCTGAGAGACCAGAGAGCAGGCTTTCTTCCATTCTGACTCTTATCTTTCCCCACCCATACCTAACCCACTGCAACCCAGAGAGTAGTTTGAGCCCAGAATTTGGCCAGCAGCCCCCTCCACCCAGCTGGTGCATTCTGAAGTCTGTTCCACAGAGACTGCCGCCCATGCCTCTCCCTATGGGGACCTACAGGGGACACAGGGCACCCGATCTGGGAGCTCTCTGTCTGCTGGTGCTTCACAGAGATGTGTACCAGGGGGTCAGACACGTAGGACTCAAGAGGGTTGCAGGGGGACACAGTAGGGAGGTTTAGGAGCTGGACTTGGAAGGCGAAGGAAAACACATGGGCAGAACTGGTGGGAGAAAACTGTGGAGGTCCAAGACATGGTGAACTGGGGAGGTGCCCATGCCCCCCACAGGAAAGCTCTGCTGTCAGCTAGAGTAGGCTTTTCAGCACAGAAAATCCCAGTCTGTGGCTCCATAGCAACCCAGTGTAGCACATTCAGAGCCCGAGGGCAGGGACAAGGCAAGAGGGGCAAAGCTCACTCCCCACAGCCAGGCTGGGAAGTACAGCCCCTCCATCACAAGCAGCCTTTCTGGCTTGGAGAGCCTTCCTTGACCCTCTTCCCGCTACCCCTAGCAGCTGGGAAGATGACCTCTGGGCCCTGCCAAGGTTTTGCAAAGCCTTCCAGACACAACCTAACTGTGCCCAGCCCTGCCCCTCCACCCACTTCTGCTGTAGGAGAGATCAAGCAACCTCCTAGGAGCTACAAGGCCCCTCCCAAAGCCTGGGGCATTCAAATGCTCCACCTGAGAGACTAGAGCTTATCACAGGTACAAAAGAACATCTCTGCAGTTGGCTCTCTCTTGCAAGCATCAACCACTGACACGGAGGACAACTCTATAGCTTATTACAGCATCTACCACTTCAATCAAAGAGGGCATAGTTGATTCTTACTCACAAGCATCACCGACCATCTCAGAGATTAAACTGGGGGTCCCAATACAATTCACACTGTTTTGAAGAGGGGAAGACAGCAGGAATGAAGCAACCCAAGGGGATACTGCTTTTTAGGAGTGAAACAAAAGTTACAGGCAGTTTAATCTATGAAGAGTCTCCCTCCTCCTCTGAAGACCTCTGGAAAGATCAGGGAGCTGCTCAGTGTATGTGCAGAGACATTCCACTGGAAAGCAGGTGCAGCAGAGACTGGATGCTTGCCAATCCCAGGTTTCTGCAACTGACAGCATCCTGATCATTCTGGTGCACAGAGCCAGGTCTGCATGGGACCCAGCCTCCAAGTGACAGCCTTTGTATCACCCCCACCAAGTCGGGAGGTAACAAACATTCCACTGTGTAGTGAGTGCCCTGTGACTAGGAGCCAAGCACACCTCCTCCCCAATGTGGGAGTCAAACAGAGAATGAGTCCCAGACACCACAGGCAACACTTGGAAACCTTGGGGTGACTGCATCAATGAGTCCTAGAACCTGGGTCAAACAGCAGTGCTGGGCCACCTACACAGATCCTAGGCCATTAAGACTGTGCAACAGGACATCAGTAGTCTTCACATTGGTGGAACAACACCCTGTAAGGGTGACTTTGCTTCCAAAATCCCCAGAGCCAGCTCTGAAACTCTCACTGTGCCTGAATCAGAGGCTCTGCCCCTGTAGATCCAGAGCCCCCAGTGGGCCTGTGACCCCACTCCTGAGATTCCAGAATTGTTCCTGGATCCCAAGACCCCATTACTGAGTCTCCACCACTAACCCTGGGCCAGTATAACTTCCCCGAGGTCCAACATTTCACTCAGGACTCCCAAGTCCTCTGTAGCCATCACTCTTGGACTTGATTCTAGAGATTCTCCAGCCAAGAAGAACAGATGCCCTGCAATTCTATTAACCCAGAAGTGAGAGAAGGGGAGCCAGATAAGAAGAAACCAGCAAAATATCATTGGCAACATGAAACAACAAAATAGTTTGACACCCCCAAGTGAACACAACAGAGCTACAGTAGTGGACCCCACCTACAAGGAAATTGCCCAAATACAGAAATGGAATTCAGAATATGGATGGCAAACAAGATGAATGGAATTGTAGAAAAAGTTGAAAATCAACATAAAGAAGCCCCCTAAAATTTTAGGACATCAATGAAAACAATGAAAATGTCATGAGAGAGCTAGACAACAAAAGAGAGGATATAATAGAACTTAAAGAAATGAAAGAGTCATTTAGGGAATTTCAAAATGCAGCAGAAAGCTTAACAACAGGCTAAACCAAGGAGAAGAAAGAATCTCAGAGCATGAAGACAAGGCACTCAAGATAACCCAGTCAAAGAGGCAGAGAAGAGTACAAAACAGTCAGAGCAATCACTGAGAGAGATAGGGGACTATATGAAGCAAACTAACATTCAAAACAAAACAAAAAAAGGATTAACTAAACTAAAAGTTGGCTATTTGAAAAGATAAAAAAAAATTGACAGATCTCTTGCTAGACTAACCAAGAAGGAGAGAAAGGAGCCAAATATGCCCAATCAAAAATGAATATGGTAACATTACAATTGATATCACATAAATGCAAAACAACATCCATAAATACTAAATAAATCTTTATGTACATAAACTAGAAAATGCAGAGGAAATGGACAAGTTCCAGGAAACAAACAACCACCCAAAACTCAACCTTGTAGAAACAGAACTCCTGAATAGGCCAGTGATAAACAATGAGATTGAAATAGTAATAAAAATCTCCCTGGACCAGATGGACTCAGTGATGAATTCTATAAGACCTACAAAGAAGACCTGGTACCCATAATACAGAAATTACTCCATAATATGGAGAAGGAGGGAATCCTTCCCAATTCATTTTACAAAGCCAGTATCACCTTGATACCAAAGCCAGAAATGGACACAACAAATAAAAAACTACAGATCAATATTTCATATTAATATGGATGCAAAAGTCCTCAATAAAATACTAGAAAACCAAATTCAATAGCACATCAAAAAATAATGCACCGGGACCAGGTGGGTTTCATCCCAGAGATGCAAGGAGGGTTCAACATCATAAATCAATACATGCAATTCACCACATAAACAAGGCAAAAACAAAGACCATATGATCCTCTCAATAGATGTAGAAAAAGCATTCTTTCTTTCTTTCTTTCTTTCTCTCTCTTTCTTTCTTTCTTTCTTTCTTTCTTTCTTTCTTTCTTTCTTTCTTTCTTTCTTTCTTTCTTTCTTTCTTTCTTTCTTTCTTTCTCTTCCTTCCCTGTTTTACTTCCTTTTTTCTCTGAACCAGAGTGTCTATCACCCATCATTGTGATAACCCCTATCATATGTAGAGTACAATCCGGGACACTTTGCTGCTTCTTCATTTTCTGTTTTCATTGTGAGAGGATTTTTTATTTTTCCAGGTCAGATCAAATCAAACAATGCTATAAGAAAATTTTCTTTAAAGGCATCAAAAAAGGACAATTGCTATGTTGAGAAAAATAGTTAATGTAAGAAGGTGCTGTGGAATCAGAAGACAGGCTTGTGAAGTCAGGTTATGGCTTAAGGGATTGAAGCAGAAAATAAACCACTGGGCTGAATGCTGGAGAATCCTGAGAAATAAAAAAACTTTCACAAGAGTTAAGGGCTAAGACTTTTTATATCTGTATCACTCAACACCTTAACACTCAACATATTCTAAACTAATAGTCAGTAATATCCCTTAGATCCCAAGTTTGTTACAGGACCATGCCTAATGGATTGAGAAGGGCACCTGCAAATAGATGGAAGGCATAGGCTAAAAACCCATCTCCACCACTTTTTTTTTTTTTTACCTATATAAGTAACTTACTTCATTTCTTGCCCTTTGCCATAAAAGGAACCAATAATCTCATCCCTCTCTAACAGGTGTAGAGTGAGGATCTACAGTAATAGCAACAAATAGTAAAATAAAACCAACAATTATTCTCATTCTTTTAGGGCTCAGTTTCAGTGTGTTCTAAGAGCAGGCCCAGTATGCCCCATCAGATTATGTTGTGACTTAGTCCTAGTTATTTGTCTAGCATCCAAGAGAGGTAGATCTACAGGGAACATATGTTGTCCTTCCAGGAAGAAATTTCTGCATTATCTTCAAGCAACAGAGCAGTGGGAACTTCTACAGGATAAGAATATTCAGAGGAATATAGAGATTCAAAAAATGCTTATGCATGTCCTCTAATCATGTTTCAGAGTCTCATTCTTTCTTAGCCAGAATCCTGTAATGACATGGAAGACTTGGCTGGGAGTTTATTTTTGAAGTTTGACTATTCCTACAATTAAGTGATTAATGAAGTCCTCAGCTTTCTGTGACATACGTATAGCTGTAGGAGATGAGATTCTCTCTATTTTCTCCAAGAAGATCCTCTAGCTTTCACATTTAGCTCTCATTTGATGATTAAACACTCTCAGCTCTTTGTTATCTATTTTCTATAGTGAGATGTGAGCTTAGCTATAGCCAACCAATTCCACTGTCTTCACAGTGACTATTTCCCATGTATTTTTCAAATGACATATATTGCACCAGCTGATGCATTGCTTTCTACTGGCATCCCATTCCACTTCAACACCAAGCAAAAGCTTTACTAAGTGCGCCACTACTTCATGTGAAGTCCTCATTTGCAGTGGGATCCTCATTGCCATTGGGGGCAGGTGCTACAGCTCCAACTTTCTTCCAAGTATCAGCTTTCTCAGATCATTTCCAGCACCAATTGTGGGTTTTCGAGGAAGTAGACTTAGAGATTAACATGTAGAAGTGTTATTAAGAAGTGTTCCCTGGAGATACCTCAATGAGATACAAGTAGAACTATGATTTGACCCAGCAATCCCGTTACTGGGCATCTACCCAAAGAACAAAAGTCACTCTATGAAAACGACACCTGCACTTGAATGTTCATAGCAGCACACTTCACAATTGCAAAGATGTGGAAACAACCCAAGTGTCCATCAATACATGAGTGGATTAATAAACTGTGGTATATGTATACCAAGGAGTACTATTCAGCTTTAAGAAACAATAGTGATATAGCACCTCTTACATACTCCTGGAAAGGGCTAGAACACATTCTACTAAGCGAAGTATCCCAAGAATGGAAAAACAAGCACCACATGTACTCACCATCAAATTGGTATTAACTGAGCAACACATAAGTGCACATATAAGAATAACATCTATTGGATGTTGGGCAGCGGGGAGGGGGGAGAAGGGAGGAGGGGATGGGCATATGCATACACAAAGAGTGCAATGCGTACCACGCAATAGGATGGACATATTTGAAACCTGGACTGAGAGGGGGAGAGGGGGCAAAGGCAACACACGTAACCTAAACATCTGTACCCCCATATTATGCTGAAATAAAAAAAAAAAAGAAAAAGAAAACCTGACATTAAGTATTACAACATTCTGAATATGCCAGATAATCACAACTAAAGTTGTGTACATCTGCAAGATTGTGAGGGGTAAACAATAACACATAGGATCTCTGGGTCATAAAATTGTGAACAAACTGCTCTCACTTTCTGGTTTTCTATATTTCACAATTTCTTTGAGTGAACAGTACTTTAACAATGAGAAAATGTCTTGCATTGATGTTCATTGTTTATTTTGGAAACTTGAAATATACAGGGATCTTGTGAAGAGCACATTCATTAAAATATTTCTGTTTGGGAAGAAGTTTATAAGACTCTATGTCCAAGAACATGTAGGTGTTAGGGTGTCTAAAGAGTTTGGGGTGAAAACCTGAGCCCTACCAAAAAGGTGGCCAAGAATGTTCACACCATAGTGTGTGAGCATCCAACTGCTCTTTTTAGTATAAGGTTTTAGGATTAATTTTATTGACAATGTATAAAAATGAAGCTATTTGATAAACAAACACTTTTATTCATTAATAAACTACTTTTATTTTGTAGAATTTCATAGTAGAAGCAATTTTAAGAGATATTCGTTATAATAAATATTTCTTTCCAAGATGAAAAGGCTTGAGCCAAAAGAAATTAAACGATTTTTTCCTGAGGAATTATGAAGGATTGGCAGAATCAAGCTACAAGTCCCTGTGCCTGGGTTCTGTGTCAATGCTCCAAGAGCTGTGTCTAATTATGCTTAAAGTGACATTTTTCATTAACAAAATGCCAAATTCTGTCTTAGCTATCTTTCCTAAGCATTGAAGACCCAGCACAGTAAAGTGATTCTTCTGTTTGCATCTAGTTACTCAAAGAAATAGGTTTGTTAAGCAGCAAGAGGCCACCACCGTGTTTCGAGTCTGAAAATGCTAAAGTTGGACACTTCAAGAAAATGAGTAAGGAAAGTGAATTAAAGAAATAATTAATAGATTTTAGAGAAGTAGATCAAATAATTGGCTGGGCAATTTTCTATGAGTTGTTGGAGTCAAGCTTTATGAGCATCTTTTTCTGTAAACTCACAGTAATTTTCAATAGCCCTGGGATTGGCTGTACAGGTCTTGCCTTTGCAAAACTTTTTTTTTTTTCTTTGCGCAGTGAGAGCTACCAATGCCAAAGCTATTGACAATGTTTCATGGAAAAAAATAAAAGCTTTCTTTAGTGGGATTAGTGGTAAATTATTTTTAATGATTTTTCAAATTCAAGTTGAATCAGAAAATCATTATTGACTTGTCCTGTTGAGTAAATATTAAATGAGTTACACTACATCTGTCTCCACACTTTCTGAAACTGAAGAGTGAATTTCGAACACATTTCCTATTTTATCCTTGTTCTGGAAATAGGGGCCTTACATAGCAGATTCCTTGGAACTGTACACTCTTTCCTTTTTACCTCCCTCCTCCCCCATTTGTTAGCTATTTAAGTATTTAATAGTCATTCTGAATATAGATTCTTTTTTATTTATGAGATAGGATCTCACTCTGTCACCCAGGCTAGAGTGCAGGGGTACAATCATAGCCCGCTGCAGCCTTGAACTCCTGGACTCAAGGGATCCTCCTGCCTCAGGCTCCCCTGTAGCTGGGACTAAAGGTGCGCACCATCATGCTAGGCTAATTTCTAAGTTTTTTGTAAAGATGGCATCTCTCTATGTTGCTCAGGCTGGTTTTGAGCTCTTGGCCTCAAGTGATCCTCCTGCCTCAGCCTCACAAAGTGCTTGGATTACAAGTGTGAGCCACTGCACTAGCAAAATGCTTTAGTTTCTAACTTCCAAATAGAAACTTGGACTGCCAAAAACAAACAAAAAACCCCAAAACAAAAAACAGTTAAATAAGACTTTTGAGAATTTGTAAATAAAGTTAAATTTCAGTATAGACAGAGAAAAAATGGCGGAGTTAAGGTAGCCTCCCAGATCCCTGCTTCCAGAGAAAGAGGCCTAGATCTCAGTCTGCTACACACGATCGGATCACTCTCCCACAAAAACAGTGAGGTGAATCAGTGGAGATTCAGCAGGGGACACACAAATCAGGGAAAAGAGTAAGGTGAACAGGAGATAGGAACACAAAACCTGGAAAGTGCGGACAGACAATAGAGAGTGGAGCATGAGACGGTTGCGCCAGCTTGACCAGTAAGTGCCACCGGGATAAGTCCCTCACTAGACAGTCTAGCTTCCCCACTGACTTACAAGCCCACCGAGAGTCAGGGGCCTGTGTGAAGTGGATGTAGAATTGTGTCAGGAAACATGGGGCTCAGTGGAGAGGGGACGCAAGCTGGAAGCATCTTGAACTCCCAAGAGCTCCATGTCAGGACTGCACCGCACAGGGGTGGGGCTGGTCTGGGCTACCTCTGGAGGCAGTTAGGAGTCAGGAAGCTGGTCTCTGGCACCCAGCGGGTCCTGAACGGGGAGGTGATTACTGAGTAGAGGACTCCAACCTGGAAACTGCTGCTGGCGATCAGGACTGCTCAGGGTGGGCCAGTAGAAGCGAGAGCTATTGCTGGACTGGCATGAGATTGGGGGAAGGAGACATAAAGGAGACGACAGAGCACCCTCGTGACTCGACTCCCTGATCGGGTACCCCCCAGCCCCTGAACGGCTCCCTCTGGGGCCAGCGCACTGGGGGCCGGCGAACACCAGCTCGGGGCCCACAGCAGGTCGCAGTACAGTATGCAACGGCTCCCTTCCCCCAGCCTGGGAGCTCTCGCAAGGAGCTCTGCCCTTGCAGGACCTAGCCAGGCCCATTTCTTTGAGCAGCGAATTCTGAGTGCCTCCTCAGTTGTGAGGGGCAGATGCCTACAGAAGCTGAAGGCGCTGGGGTGTTGGGCAGTTTGGGAAGGCACCCCCTCCCCTTGGCCAGCATCTTTCCATGGCCTCTGAGCTTGCAGCAGCGAGACATAAAGAGCCACTCCCCCTCTGTGATAAGTGCCAGTCCCTGGAGCTTTGGCACTGACCAATAGCTGACAGCCCAGTGACGTTCCTCACCAGACTGGTTTAGGTCATCCGACACGATTGCATTTCCACCTCTGGTCAGCTACCAACAGTGAAACCCCTGGCTAGGGAATCAAAACTCTGGCAAGAGATCAAAACAAGTTCCCCAAGTAATACCTCCCATCAAGAGAACCCTGGACAACATTCTAGCGGCTCCCTCTAGCGACAGATCAAGAGGAAATACACAGAACGTATTACATTCCAATCCAAAACTCAAAGAAAAGTAACAGCAGATCTAGATGGGAAGGACTCAAAGAAAGATCTCTGGAAGAATGAAAAATAAAATGGAAAGCACACCCCCAAAGAGGAACACCAGCTCTCTAGCAATGAACACTAACCAAGTCCAGAATACTAAAATGACAAGAAAAATTTCAAACGTGGATTGTAAGTAAGCTCAATGATATGCAAGGAAAAATGGATAGTCACCACAAGGAAACCACAAAAAAAATCCAGGAATTGGAAGAAAAATTCACTAAAGAAATTGAAATATTAAAGAAAAATCAAACCAAACTCCTGGAAATAAAGGACTTATTCAGGGAACTTAAAAGCACTGTGAAAAGCCTCAAAAACAGGGTAGATCAAACAGAAGAAAGAATTTCAGAGATTGAAGGCAGCTCCTTCCAAATGAATAAGTCAGTCACAGAGATTGAGCAGAAAATAAAGAAAAAAGAAACAAACTTACAAGAAATGTGGGATTATGTGAAAAAACCAAACCTGCGTGTGATTGGGGTTCCAGAAAATGAAGAAGAAAACACGCAAGGGCTGGATAACCT
>CAUYSK010066412.1:0-17897 GCA_963575035.1 Avahi laniger
AGTTGTGTCAGCTATTGTTACATAAGACCTCGCCAATATGCTATCCCTTTCCTGCCTGGCACTGATCTCCTTTGACCTCTCGCCCACTCCTGCTGGATGTCCCTTCCCTTTTCCAGCAATCTCTAAGCCATCAAGGGCTACTCCTCCTTCAGTCCCCATCTCTGTGATCTTCCCTGACTCCTCCTGCTTAGAGAGAAGTCTCCCTCACCTGAATCACTTTAGCACATTTACTCTGTATTGTTAATTTGTCAGTTAATCTCATCCAGCTTTGCAATGTCTTTTGTGATATCTTGAATATGTATACATTGCATAGTTTTAGGGCTTGTCTGCCTAGCTAAGTCATAGGTACCTTGAGAAATGGACCACATCTTACTGCTTTTGACATTCCCCTCCCGTGTAGTGATTAATTAGAGGTATGCCTTTTATACAGTAGGAAGTCAATAAATATCACAAAGTTGGTCTGCTTTTTCCTAAATGGTTAAGGTAATTCTATCAATACATTAATAAATATGTACAGAGTCAAACTCAGAGCAGTAAGTACTGAAGCTTTTTCTTTTTTCATAGATCTCAAGCTTGAGTTCTCTAGTAAGTGCTCCTGGAAAGTAATTTGTGGGTGCGATTGTTCCAGTGAGTTATAATGATTTTTCAAATCTGACTCTGGTGTAAAAGAGACCTGGGTTCCAGTTTTGGTTTTCCCAGTCACCAGCTGTTTGACCTTGGGTGAGCTATTACTTCTCTGTGATGGTTGATTTTAGGTGTTGACTTGACTGGGTTAAGGAATACGCAGGTAGCTGACGAAGCATTATTTCTGGGTATGTCTGTTAGGTTGTTGCGGGGAGAGGTTGGTATTTGGGTCAGTGAACTGAATAAGAAAGATCTGCCCTCAGCCAGCATGGGTGGGTACCATCCAATCGGTTGAGGGCCCGGATAGAACAAAAAGAGAAAGGCAGAGAAAAGGCGAATTCTCTCTCTCTTCTGGAGCCTCTCCCACCTGGACATCAGAACTCCAGGTTCTCTGGCCTTCGGACTCTGACTTGAGAGTTACATCATTGGCCTCCCTGGTTCTGAGGCCTTTGAACTTGGACTGGGCGATGCCATTGGCCTCCCTGGTTCTCCAGCTTGCAGAAGGCCAGAACTTCTCAGCCTCCAAAATCACAGGAGCCAATTCCCGTAATAAATCCCCTCTTATCTGTGTGTCTATTTATCTATCCAACCCATTGGTCTGTTTCTCTGGAGAATCTCGGCTAATACACTCCCTAAAGAGAAAGATTCGCACACTATTGAAGAATTGGCCATGCAAACAGTTGGCCCTTTAGTGCCCTGTGCCCAGTGCTGTTAGGTAAAGAATATCATGAAGATTCCAGAAGGACCATTTTCCTGTCTATGAAGAGTTGACTTCTAAACTACCTTTGGCATTATGTTGTCATCACCTCTCCAAATCCCACTCCCCTTTTTAAAGCAAAAAACATTTAAATACCTTCAGAACAGTACGTTTCGAGCTTTGTTATTCTGGAGCTGGTCAGGTACGATGTCGTTAACTGGAGATAAGTCTGCACGACATTTGGCCTGAAATGAATGATGAAATGAAGTCAAACTGTATTCAGTGTTTTTTCAGAGATGTTCAAGAAAGACAACAACTTTAGGAGCAGAAGAGGAGAGGTATGAAGGATCCAAAATCCCCCGTAGTCTTCCGACAGGGGCTCGACAGCGAGCACAGGTAAGAGAGCCCTGCAGGGAGAGACTGTGCTGCGCCAGGGCGGCGGGGGCAAAGCAGAGGCCTCCAAAAAAGGCGCAAAGTGGCTTGTCAGCTCTTCTGCATGTTCTAGCAAATTAGACGTACCTCCCAAAAGGCATACTGCAATATTAAAGCCCATTTACACAGGCTGTAAAGTTTCCCCCGTGTGTCCCAGTAGGCACATGCACGGCTGGGAAGTATCTACAGGCCGACTCCTTTGTGAATTCCGTGGAGCTGACACGGCTGAAACCTGCAGCCGACCCAGACGAGGACGGTAGCTTGTGCTGGGTGCGGAGCTGAAGCTGCTACGTATAAGTAATATTAATCACCTCTGAGCAGAGTGGCACAAAATTACTCTGGCTGCTTCCTAAAGAAACTTCTAACGCAGAACCTAATGAAAACGTCAGGTGCAATGAGTTATTAGTTGCCGCTCTGCTGTTCTGAAGTCCGAGGTATTTCTCCGCCTGTTCTCCAAGAACGCGACTCCGGGGCAGAAGGCGGTCACAGCCGGAGCAAGCATCGGCAGTCGTCTGTGCCGAGAGGACCATGACGTGAGTGAGACAGGGAGCTGGTGGCAAGTGCCTCAGTAGACGGGACGTCTGTGGTGGAGGCAATGGGAAGAGGTGAGCGTGCTGACGGTGTGCAGAGAGAAGACGCTGCCCAGTGCACGACGCTGAGTAATGTTATAACCCAAATCATCCGACCCTGTGGATTTGAAAGTTGCACTTCAGGGCAACTCTTATTATTAAGAATTCAGATGGGATCATTGCAGAAAGGAGTATGGTTTGGATTAGTTTCATAGTGATCCCAGAAATCCAAGCTCAGTTTGGTATTTATTGACATAGCTATTTCGAATCCTCCTGAAGTTTGTGTCTTTCTGACTTGTGTGATACTTTTTTGGGCTATTCCTTGGAGTCTCTATGGCGTTTCCTTTTCCCTTGCTCATGTCTATTCATTGTCAAATGGCTTCGGGCAAGTTCATCTTTCCTAGCCTCCATTTCTTTGATTCTGCCTTCGTTCTCGCCTTTGTCTCTTCTCCACCCTCCTGACCTGCACTCCGTCCAGTCCAGGCCCTCCACACCCCTTGCCTGGACCTCTAAGGCCTCCCTCCTCCCCAGCCCCCTTTGACCTTCCTACCCAGGTCATGGCAGCAGGAACGGCTAACAGTAATAACAGAAACAGCAATTTAATAGGTCCTCTTTTTGTGCCACGCCCTGGGATTGCTGTGTTACATATGTTATTTCTAGTGTTTGCAGTAACCCTGGAAATGGCACTATTACCTCCATTGTATAGGTTGGGAGGCCCCAGAAAGGTACATAATGTGCCTGAGTTCGTGCCAGCTCCTGAGGGGCAAAGCTGGAATCACATCCCAAAGCAGATGGACCCACAGTTCGTACTATTCTCTAACCATGCTCTTTTCTCTGCTCGGAAACCCTCAGTGGCTCCCGTCACCTTATGCATCAAGTCCAGGCTCTTCACCCTTGGATTCTGGGTCCTCTAAAATGTGGTCTGCTGGGTTTCCAACCTTGCCCTCCACCCCATCACACAGCCTACTCTTTAGCCAAAAACCGGACAGAAAAAAAAAAAAACCCTATTTTTATTTACACCCATGCTTTTTTCCTAAGTGCTTTTATCTATGCTATTTTTCCTGCCAGGAGCAGAGACGCGGTCACACTTTCTTCTGTATAAGTAAATGTTGCCCAAGAAAACATTGAAAGGAGTTGGGTTAGAGATCCATTTATTTTCTGGTTCACAAAGGGCATATTGGATCTTTATTAAAAAGTCTAAAATGTCCTTTCAATAATGTTTTTCTTTAATATCTTTTTAAAAGACATTTAAAGTGAATCAGAAAGCAATTAAATGATTAATTGCTGCAGCTGGATTCTGCTGCCCTCAGCCTCTGTGGATGCTATCTGGCCGATTAACCTCCGTCTCTGAGCTCTGTCTGATTGAGGAAGGCAATGACAGAAAACGCTTGGCCTGTCACATGACTGATCCTTGCTGTCATGAGCCATCGTTTTCTAACTGCAAGCTTTCATTTTCAAAGCCCTGGCATGATTTCAGGAGCTGTAAACCCTCGTGTGAGTAAGTGAGCAGTAAGAACTGGCAGTTTTTCAATCTTAAGTCTCTCCAGCTTTAAACCCACATTTAGCTGTGATTTTTTTTTTTTCTCCTTAAGTTGAACATTTTTTCTTTTTTGGCGATTACTTGTTTGATAAATAAAATAGGTTGAAGGTGAATTCGACTGAAACAGAAATGGGTTGGTCCAGTTAGGGCTGACCCTGGAAAAAAAGTCCTATTGGCCCTGACATTAATTCCATAAGTCAGAGCAGGAGGTGAGAGAGGAGTGGATGCGTATGTGGGGTTCTAGCCTCCCCAGTACAACCACAGACGCAGAGTTGGAGACAGTGAAAGTGCAACTGAAGGTCATGAGTCCACAGCGCCAGTTTGGACAGACATTGCTCGTGATGTCTTGAGGAAGGTCAGGGAACATCTACTCCAAAGCCTAACTCTGGGGGACACCTTGGGAGGGTATCAAGGAAGGATATATCATTGGAGAGCTTTCTAGCTGCAATATTTAAGTAATTGGGTTCAGTGTAATGCAGAATTAGCCATTATCAGTGTATTATTAGCTGGACAGTGTGATTATTACATTATTTACGTTAATGTTTACAAATTAATGTGCTCTGAAAACAAAAATGTGAATATGAAGAATTATCCTCCCTGATAGTTTTATTTTGAAATTTGTATATCAAATGCTTAATTAATCTCTTTCCCATTTTATTTTTTCAGTTTCAAAACAAATTAGCAAGAGGAGGAAAGAGGAGGGGGAGAAATTGCGTGCGTCATCAGAATGTTATTGCCGGCAATGTTGTGAGCGCACGTTGTAGCATCATACTTAGGTTTTGATCATGCATCTATTTTTTCCTTGTTGTCTTCTCCTTTTTCTTCATCTTTAGCAAATAATTGTTGACCATCAAATGATCTTATGGCACCATTTTAGGAAATTTGGTGAAAGGAATTCTACAAGGGAAAAAAAAGTATATTCTTGGTGTATGGAACCCACTTAGAAGACAGTTGCAGACACATGCAGAAATAACAGTAGCTTACACTTATGGAGCACTCACTATATGCCAAGCACTGTCCTAAGTGCTTCACATAATATTAGTTTATTTAATCCTCTCAACAACTGTATGAGGTAGGTACTATTATCTCTATTTTATGGAAAGGAAACTGAGGCACAAAGAGATGAAATGAGTTGTCTGCAGTCACATAGCTAGAAAGTGGTGGGGCCGTGATTTGAATCCAGGCAGTCTGAATCCAGAATAAAACAGTAAGCAGAATCAGGGTGAAACTTAGTTTGCTCTTTTCAGGTTTCCCAAACTTACCATCACCAGCAGTGAATTTTGAGTGGTGATTAGTGTGGAATGTGGAAGAACAGAAGAAAAATTGGAGTAGAGAGATGGTGAAAGAGAATGAAAAATGAAGAAAGGTGCTGGCGGAAGTACTGTAGTGGGTCCTAGATAAGGATTCTGGGAGGTGGGTGTGGTCACCTGGGCCTGTGCTCACCTGTGCTCCCCTGGGCCTCATCCGGGACCTGCAGGCAGAGATGGGCAGTCAGGCAAGGAAGACGGCTGGTGACTAATTTCTGTCATTCCTCGCCCTGGTTTCCTGCTCCTCATGCTGAGGCGGGTAACCCCGAACTCCCTCTGAGCTTCCGCTCATCTGAAGGGCACCACCCTTCTAGGTTTGCCCTTCACCTCCTTTCTGCAGAGCCAGAATGGTGTCCTTTCTTTTCAGACCTCTTCCTGCCTCAGAACACTTAGGACAAACCCACTGTCCTTTATCTAAATCCATGGGGCAAGATAGATTTGGGCTATCAGAATTTTTCAGATTTTAGGAAGGTAGAAGTGTATATATGGCATATACAATATTTCTGGTGGAGTCTGGGTCAGCACCCCATAAGCAAATACATTCATATTTCTACCATAACACACATGAATTGCCACTCCTGAGATCAATGATGGCTACACGGAACCTCATGTCAAAAGGTCAGGTTTTGCCACCGAAGGTGTTTTGGTGTCAAATATATGAAAAATTTTTGGTTGCAGGCATTTTGCATTTTGGAATTGAGGATAAGGGATTGTGGACCATGTCGTCACCAATTCCTTCCACTCCAGTCAAGGGCATGAGGATGAAGATGCCGACAAAACTATTCCCACATTTCTTGCACCAGCTAGGAAGGGGTCTGATTTGGGCTGAGGCTTAAGAAGCACAGTTCCAATTTTATTCCAGGTTTTAGTTGGAAAAGTAGGCATTCTGGAAGTAGAGTCAGTATCTACACTTTATACATTCCCTTTAGGTTTGGTGAGCAAAAAGTAATAAAGAAAATACAAACTCAGGAAAGAAAAGATTTTTTTTTTTAGGAAAAGATCTATTTACACTACTTAGAAAGGCCTCTACCTTTCTTCCCTTGGGAGTTACTTACCTTAGCTTGGAGGATCACAGATTAAAGTACAATATAGCGAGTATTATTGAAAACAACCTGTAAAAATGCATTATCCCAAAGATTTAGCAGCTAATTTTCTGTTGCCTTTGCTTCTCACATCATTTTTTGTTTTCCCAGTGTATAACCTTCTTTAAATTTTATGACCTGCTCTCAAATTCCTTCTGGGTTTAATGACTAATCTCTTTATTTGTGTTTACCCTGGTGAAGCCTGTAGAAGGAAAATCATAAATTAATGGCATATGTTTGTAGCTATAAACAGGGGACAGATTCAGAAGTAGACAAACATGCCAGTATCCTAGTTCCTAGAATCGCCATGCTCAAGTCCCAATTAGCCTTAGATTTACAAGTCTAATCAAAGGCCAGTCCATTTCCACAGGAAAGCTGTGCACACACAGTCTTCCACTTGACCTAAATCTGTAGTAAACCGTGGGAAGTTAACTCCTTCATGGAGCCAGTCCTTCGAGTTGGATGAAGTCAGTGTCCCCTTTTAGGGAACTGAGCTACCACTTTATCGACTACAAGGTGTGGTTTGCAAAGGGACAGTCTGTGGTACCTCCTGTATGAGAAAACCAAGGAGACCAGTGCTGGCTGCCAACCACAGGTGTGTTCTGTGATAATAGAAGGATATGCTGGGTCACTTTGTCCTTGGGTGTCCCTTGGAGACAGTGTTTGATTTTGGAAGATAATAGTAGCAAACACTTATCTCCCACCTCTCTGGACCAGCCAGGCATTCTTCTGAGTCCTCTCCACTGTGAACTCATTTCATCTTCCTAACAAACAAAAGGGGCAGGAACCATTATAATCACTGTCCAACAGATGAGAAAACTAGGGCGCAGAGAGGTTCATTAAATTGCCCAGTGAACCTCAGCTAGTGACTAGGGAAGTGGGGTTCTGAACCTGGCAGTCTTTTCCCAGGGTCTATCCATACAACCATTAAGTCATGCTGCTTTCTGGGATACGGCAAAACCTCCACGGCAAGCTCAATGGTGTAGAGTTTGCCACTTGGGCTGCGTTAGGACATGCTCTCACCCGGTGCTTTTCAAACCTGGGAGCTCTGCAAAATTCTCAGGGGTCATGAGAGCCAAAGAGGGCCTGAGACCTCCATATGCCAGAGTAAGTCAGTGTTTTAAGTGTTACTTGCTAGCACTGCGATTTTATTTGAATAAGGGATTCTGTAGTTCACAAAAAGCTTGAAAACTATAGCTCTAAACGATCGAGCCAGTTAACTCACACAGGGCTCATACCAACTACAGAGAGAAATGGGATGTAGACACCCTGACCCCAATGCTGTATGTTGCTGTAACGTTCTTTCTTACTATATATAAAAGTCATGGGTGTGAAGTCAATGTGGATTTTGGCAATGACATTTCTGAAGGTACACTAGAGGCTGCTGCCTGGGTGTCATGATAGGGTGGTGAGACCAGACCAAGAACTGTTGCAGAGGAAGATGGAAAAGGCCACCTGATCCTATGGGCTTGCTTTAGGGCACAGGCAGGGGAGATGAGGCAAAAATCTTGATGTGGAAGGAAAAACACGTGATTAAAGAAAGTGGTGAGCAGAGCCAGAGGCAGGTGCCGAAATTAGGGCCACACCCTGTGTATTGGATTGTTGAAAGTAGGGCTGGGGAAAGTAGAAACAGATTGAGGGGGGCACGATGAGAAAGACAGGATGGAGATTACCATGGAAAATGGTGGGGTCATGGAAGGCCCCGGAAAAGAGACTCTTGGGATAAAAAACTAGGATGTAATTTTTTTGATAAAGATTATGAAGTTAGTAGATCAGAGTAAAGCAAAGGATGACCATAAAGTGTTTTACCAAGTACCTCGCCATTCCCTTTTTTAGGTGAGTTCAAACTGGCTGAGTGAACTTAGCTGGAAGGCGCTGCCCGGTGGGCTCCTGCCAGCCGGGAGGGCGGGCGTGGCTCTGCACTCCGCAGCCCTTGTTACAAAGCAAATGCTCTGACGAGGCTCTGATACTCTATGTCACCGAAGAATGATGTCCTCTCCATTTCCTCATTGATTAGTTGGTTGTTAATGTGGGATTCCTGGATGAACCTGGGGGTGGTCCATGAATCCTCTGAGATTATTATACTAGGAGTATTCACTTACATTTCTGTCTCCCTCGTTAGAACAACCTATGGAGAGCAACCTGAGGGGATGAAGCAAGTTGAAACTGGAAAAACAAAAGCAGTGTATGTATTGATCCATGATTGAGCTATAATTCATTCACTCGACACTTATTGAGTATCTTGAACACGATCGCAGTTGAGTACCAGGCACACAGGAAATAACGAACAGCAAAATAATAATCATTATTGTAGTGTTCTGTGATAGAGGAAGCACAGAGGAGGGACATCTACTGTCACCTGGAGAATTGGGGTTTTCTTCCTCAAGAGCAAACATCAGCTGCTTTTGGAAAGATATGTGAGAATTGGGGGTCCAGAGGGGGACACAGAGAAGGTATTCCAGGAGCAGAGATGAGCAGTAACATGGCACATGTGTCAAAAAGCAGGTTGTTTGGGGTGGTGATGGTGAAGGTTACCTGTGAGGGCTGGGGTAGCCAGGCCGGCTGGTAACAGGCTTTTTATGCCACACTAGAAATTTAGATTTTTACCCCCAAGGCCACTGGTGCCATTAGAAGACTGAGAGTAGGGAGTGGAGTGATTGAATTTCTATTGCAGAGGAGTTATACCGGCAGCAATGTGAAGGACGCACCGAGAGGGGCCGAGATCTCGGCAGGGAAATGTTGTAGAAGCCACCTCAGTCATCGGGGTCAAAGACCGTATTGCTGCTGTCGCTCACGGCTCCTGCTGTCAGGAGTCCAGGGCGCTGCCACCCTAACTACTGCAGCTGCTGCAGCTGTTATCGCCGCCGCTGCGCCTGCAGGGACGTCGGGGGCAGCAGGATTCTCTCACACCGTGAGCGAGGACGAGGTCGCTGAGGGCAGGAAGGGAGAAGAGGGAGGTGGCCCAAGGAGGAGGCGCCGGTGTGAGAAGCGGAAGAGGAGTCTGCGAGGAGCGCGGGGAAGGCAACCTGGGAAGTCACGGAGGATCAGGAGGCAGGGATCTCCCGGAAGCCACAGCGACGGCGGTGAGCACCGGTGAGTGACAGAAGAGGTGGAGGAAGACAGAGCTCGGAGTGAGTCTCCATCGGGCCGGAGCGTGTCCTCGCCATGTGCCTTCAGCACGCGGTGATTTGACCGAGTCGCAGCAGCGCAAGGCAGAGGGCGGGAGGCTGAACGTCTGCTCCTGAGGCTGCCTTCGGTTCTTCGAGTGTTTGAGAAGCACTTCAACTCTCGGCCAACGACACCGGTCAACGACACCGGTCAACGACGGGCGCCTTTCGTGGAGGATGACGCCTGAGCGCTTGCACCGCAGAGACGAGCCGGCTCGTTCAAGTCAGTTCTCAAACGGTAAAACACAGGCAAAGGTACAACGTGCAAGAATGCTGTACTGTGATCAAAACGTGCAGTCTCACACCTGATGGTCTCAGACACCCCTCATACCTTCCAACTGGCGGAAATGGGGAGGTGAAGACGAAACTTGCCTTTCAGTTCTCCTCATATATTTTTTTATTGTTTCCTCCTCGGTTCCTCTGCAACCGCCCAGCGGCCCCGGCGGTGTGTGTTCAGCGGCGTGCGGGGTGACCCACACTTGTCTCAGCGTCTGGAGGGGAGGTGAGAACAGCTGCCCCCCACCCTTCTATACTTGCCTGGTGTAAGTGCGGGGAGATGTAGCCCTGGCACGTCAACCTCTGCCCTGACTTAAAGCGTTTTTTTTTTTTTTTTTTTTATTCCAGGGTATTGTGAGGGTACAAACATTATGGTTACAGTTTATGTATTTTCCTCACTCAGGTGTGGGTTAAAGGCATACCCTTCCCCCCTGTAGTGCTCCCCGTGTCCTTTAGTTGTGGATTTACTCCCCCCAAAAATCCCCGTATTCCCTAGAGAGTATTTCTGACATGTGATCACCCTAGTGTTGATCAGTTAGTACCAATTTGATGGCGAGTACAAATGGATCCCGTTCTTCTGCTCTTGTGGTGCCTCACTTTGGATGACAGGCTTGAATTTAATCCAGGAAAGTATAAGAGGTTCTAGATCCCTGTCGTTTCTTATGATTGAGTAATATTCCATTGTAAACATATACCAAATTTTAATAATTCACTCATGGATTGACGGGCACTTGGGTTGTTTCCACATCTTTGCAATAGTGAATTGTGCTGCCATAAACATTCGAGAGCAGATGTCTTTATCATAGAATGTTTTGTGCTCTTTTGGGTAGATGCCTAATAGTGCTATTTCTGGGTAGAATGGTATTTCTATTTTTAGCTCTCTGAGATATCTCCAAATTCTTTTCCATAGAGGTTGCACTAATTCGCAGTCCCACCAGTAGTGTAAGAGTGTTCCTGTCTCTCCACATCCTTGCCAGCATTTGTTGTTTCGGGATTTTTTGATAGAGGCCAATCTCACTGGGGTTAAGAGATATCTCATTGTGGTTTTGATTTCCATTTCTCTAATGATTAGAGATGTTGAGTATTTTTTTATATATTTGCTGCCTAAAGCGTTTTGCATTTCGGAAATCAGGTGTTGGTGTTACTACTCTCAATGAGCTCCGGGAGGCTTCAGCGGCAGTTAGTACCTCAGAGTGCCGATGAGGAGCAATTGCCCAGCCCACCCGGGGTGACAGCCTTCTAAAAACCCAGGAGCAGAACTATTTTGAGTCATGAGTAAGAAGATTAGAGAAAAACCGGTTTCTGCTATTTGCCTATTCTTTGTCAGAGACACATTTATATGCATCTTTTCACCCTCTCCCCCATCTTCTTGCAGCTATTTAAAGTATTTTACAAAGGAGAAGTTCCAAGAAGGAGCTGGGACTAAAAGGTATCTGTAAAATTCAGATGTCTTTTGGTACAGCCATTATGGAAAACAGTATGGAGGTTTCTAAAGAAATTAAAAATAGAACTACCATATGACCCAGCACTCTCTCCTGGGTATACACCCAAAGAAGATGAAATCACCACCTCATAAAGATATCTGCACTGCCGTGTTCATTGCAACGCTATTCACAGTAGTCAAGGTACAGAAACAACTTAAATGCCCAACGACAGACGAATGGTTAAAGAAATTATAGGGTGCACATGTGTGTGTGTGTGTGTGTGTGTGTGCGTGATGAAATATTATTCAACCATAAAAAAGGAGATCCTGCCATTTGCCACAATTATGAATGGACCTGGAGGACATTATGCTAAGTGAAATAAGCCAGACCCAGAAAGAAAAATATTGCATGTGTGGAATAAAATAAAAGAGAGAGATCCAACACAGAGAATGGAAACAGTGGTTACCATGAAGGGCAGGGCAGGACAGGGGGTGGGAGGAGAAAATGGGAGATGTAGGTCAAAGGATACAAAATAGCAGATATGTAGGATGTGCAAGTCTCAAGATCTAATGTACAACATGAGGACTAAAGTTAACAAAATTGTATTGTTAGGGATTTTTGTTAAATAAGCAGATTTCAGCTGCTCTTCTCTCTCTCTCTCTCTCTCTCACACACAAAAGTAACTATGTGAGCTGATAGATGTGTTCATCTTTTTCACTACAGTAACCATCGTACTATCTATATATGTCCCATAATATCATGTTAGAAACCTCAAGTGTACACAAGAAAATTAATTAGAAAATAACAACAACAACAACAGAAATTCAGATGTCTTTTCCTGTAAAGTTCAGGGATTCTCCTGGCACTGACGAAGACCTAAATAACAAATATGTTCTCCTCACTTCCTGTAATTGTAAAGGAAACAGCCCCAGCATTATAGGAATCTCTCTCAGTGTTCTCTGAAGGGTCATTTGTCAGCTGAAAGTAAGGCACATGCTTGAAGAAATTTCGAGTAATTCTCGTTTACACTACTTATCTTTAGTAAATCTGGGGATTGACCGTAGATAAAGATCAGACTGCCCTGGTGGAGCTCCCAGCCGCCGCTAGCCACTTGCCAGCCACGTGCATGAGCCCCCTAAAGATGGATCCTCACGCCCAGGACAGTCACCCCAGCTGACGGCTGATGCCTCAGGAGCAGAAATGACAGGTCCCCACCATGCTCTGCTCAAACTGCAGATTTCTGAATAAATTTAATTGTAATTTTTAAAAATTTTTAATTGACAAATAATAATCGTGTGTATTTATGGGATACAATGTAATATTTTGATATATGTATACATTATGAAATGATTAAATCAAGCTAATTAACATATCCATCATCTCACATGCGGTTTTTTTGGTGATGTGAACATTTAAAATCTACTCTGTTAGCAATTTTCAAGTATACAATACCTTATTATTGACTATAGCCACCATGTTGTCCAGTAGATCTCCAGAACTCATTCCTCCTGTCTCACTGACACTGGTACCCTTTGACCAGCATCTCTCGTCCCCCACTCCCCTCACCCATGCCAGCCTCTGTAACCGCTGTTCTACTCTCTACTTCTATGGGTTCAACTTTTTTAGATTCCACAAATGAGGGAGATCATGAAATATTTGTTTTCCTGTGTCTGGCTTATTTCACTTAACATAATGTCCTCCAGTTTCATCCATGTTGTTGCAAAGGTCAGTATTTCCTTCTTTTTGAAGGCCCTAATAGTATTCCATCATGCACATATACCACATTTTTCTTTATCCATTTGTCCACTGAGGAACACTTAGGTTGCTTCCACATCTTGGCTATTGTGATTGGTGCTGCAGTGAACATGGGAGTATGGAGATCTCTTTGACATGCTGATTTCACTTCCTTTGGATATATACCCAGAAGTGGGATTTCTGGATCATAAGGTAGTTCTATTTTTCGTTTTTTGAGGACCCTCTATACTATTTAAATTTTTTGTTTAAAGCCATGCTGTTTGGGGGGTTTGTTATGCAGCAATAGGCAACGAGAACCCCTGACTTCCAGGATACCATGCTCCTGGTTTTCTTCCTGCTTAACTGTCACTCTCTCTTGGTCTCTTTCTATAAGTTCCTCCTAATCCCTCTGTCTTTGTTTTTCACTTTTTACCATGCAAAATTTTAGTCATACACAAAATAGATGGCAGAGTACAATGAACTCCATGTGCTCATTACCCAGCTTCAATCTTTACCCACTCAGAGTCGCTCTCATTTCATCCTTGCTCTTACCCGCTTCACTCCACCCCACCGCACATTATTTCTAAACAAATTCCTCAGATGCTGTTTTCTCTATTATGTTTCCTTAGTGATCTCACCTGATCTCATAACTAAATATCGTTCATATGCTGAAGACTCTTAAATTTATTACCTGCACTGTAGCATCTTGGATTAAGCGTAAATTCTGGTACTTAAATGCCTAGACTCAAGTCATGGCTCTTCCACACACTGCCTTTGTGACCAAGTTACTTAACCTTTGTGTGCCACAGTTTCCCAACCTGTGGAATAGGAGATGATAATATTTCCTACACCTCTTAGGGTTGTTGTGAGGGTTAAATGAGTTACATATGTAACATGCTTAGCACAGTGCCTGCACACATACAACTCTTGCATTTATTATGGTACCTCCAGGCCAGATCTCCTGCCTGTACTCCAGGCTTATATATCCAGCTTCTTACTTGGTATTCTCACATAGATTTCAAATAAACATCTCAAGCTTATTATTCTAAAACCAAACTCCTGATCCCCCCCAAACCATACATAGCTCCTCCCTCAGTCTCCCATCTCGCTTAATGGCATTTCCATCTTTCCATTTCTTAGCCCCAAATGCCATGATGTCATCCCTGTCTCTCTTGCTTTCATATCTGACATCAAATCCTGTTGGCTCTGCTTTCAAAATACAACACCATTACTGCGCTCACAGAGCCCTCCATCATCTTTTGCCTGTGATGTTGCAATATCTTCCAAACTGGTCTGCCTGCTTCCACCCTTTCCTCCCTCCCTCCATCCCCCCGGCCAATAATCTGCTTTCAGTACAACAGAGTGGTCCTTTAAAAAACAGACAGATCCTGCCACTCATCTGTTCAAAACTCTTTAGTGGCTTCTCATGTGATTCGAAGTGAACATCCAAATCTCTGCAATCCTCTCTGATCCCATCGCTGCCTATACTCACTCATTTTGTTCAGCCTCGCTGGCCTGTTTCTTGACTATGCCAGTAGGGCTCCCACTGTACACCTTCTATCCAGCTGTCCCTCTTAAAATTCTCTCTTCCCAGGTCTTTGTGGCTAACTGCCTCTCTTGTCTTGGCATCTGTGTTATCTTCTCACTTAATGGACTTTCTACTCATTAAGCTTCAGTCCTGGCCAACCATTCCACTCCCACCTTCAACACTCTTAATCCTTTTTACTTTACCTGTGTTTTCTTTTGTCCTTGTTGTTTATCACCTTCTTAATGTACTTAACATACTTCATAATGTACTTGTTTATTTTGTGTATCATCTACTCTTTGTCTCCCTTTACTAAAATATAAGCTTCATGAGGGCATCTTTATCTGTTTAGCTCCCTTCTAAATCTCAAACACCTAGCACAGTGCCTGGCACAAAGTAGACATAGATAGATAGATAAATAGATAGATAGATAGGTAAATCTTTTAGAAAGATCACTAGGAAGGAATTTAGAGGGTAGTTTGAAGGGGAGAGGGAGTAGAAGCTCTTAAAATCTGTGCAATAATCTTTGCAAGAAATGATGATGAGAGCTGGAGCTGGGAGATGAGTAGGTATTTTGGGTAGAACCAAGAGAAATGGATGACAGTCTGGTTATGGGCTTGGGGAGAGAGAGGAGAGAGACAGTGGTCAGTGATGACTTTCAGATATTTGGCTTGGGTCAATGTAGGGGGTGTCACATGTAACAAGCTTGAGGAAAAGCCAAATGTCAAAGTATCATACTGAAGAAAGAGGAAGAAAATATAGGTCTGGAATTAGAAAAGAATCATTACATACAATTAAGCACTTAATTGCATACTTTAAAAAATTATATTTCAATTATTATATGTGAATAATCTTATTTATTTAGATTGCCAATTCATTTTTTTTGTTTCTTCTACTTACAATGGTGAGCTAATAGCAAAACTTTGACAAATATTAATAGTTGTGATTGACTGATAGACTGAAACAAATTAAAAAAAAAAACTTAGCTAACTACTCTGTCCCCCAATACTTGCTAGGATCACAGCTATGACATATTGTTGGATCATTGCCAAATACATTTTTCCTTTGTTTGAGAGTAATAGGATTTTAGCTGGACACATGATCACTCAGCTAAAAATTATGTTTTCCAGGTACCCTTGAAGTTGGAAGAGGCCATGTCACTGAGGTCAGACCAAGCGATGATAGTGGAAGTGATGTGTACCATTTCCAGATCTTGGCCTTAGAACTACAGGGCTGTGCTCCCATTTGGTCTAATTCCTTACCCCTGAAGTAAAACAGGGCTCTTTCATGACCCAGCTTTGACATGTGGATTAACTGTAATGCCCTAGTAGAGGATGGAAGAGAAGTCTGATGAAAGGACCCTGGGTCCTTGGATGACCCAGTAAAGCACAGCTGCCCTGACAGGACAGGTTTGCCTGACTGTTATTTGGGAGAGGAATAAATGTCTGTCTTCACTGAACCTTCGTATATGGGGGGCTCCTTGTTATAAAAACTTAGCCTTCATTTTGACTAATACAGCAGGAAAACTCAATTGTTGTCTTTGTTTCTTAGGGTCCCCAGTTATCAAAGGAAAGAGGAATACATTGAACTGATAAATTCTTAAAACATTAATAAAATACTCCAGTTCTGCTCTTTGCATTGGTGAATACTTGTTCTCTAAATGTGATAAGGAATCCCAGGATCGTAAAATGGAAGCAGAGTTAGACTCGCACATGTGGGCGCTCCAAGTAGGGTAATATTTTTGTATCCATGACAGGTTAGTGATTTGGCACATCAACAAACTGATATTCATAATATTTTCCCCATACTGTCCAGTTCTTTTATTATAGTTTCAATTTATTTCTTTTTTTTATATTTTTAAACATTCTTATTCTATAGCCTATTCTAGATTATTTTACTGTCTCAACTATTTGAGGATGCAATCCTCCCAATTTTTCTGTCTGCTGACTCGTTCTCTCTCAAGGTGGGTTATTTCTGCATGTGTCTTGTGAGCTCATCTTCAGTGGGGCTGTTTTTTTTCTGTAAAGTCTGTGTACCCTAGAGAGTAGTATGGATTTGCTTGTGCCACATGCCAGTCTGGAACCAGTTTTTATACTAATTTCTAGCATGTCTCAGCATACATTTGGACTCTCAACCCGGATACAGCACAGACCTAGGTTTTTGATTTTTTCACCCAAAAACTCTGGGAAGAGACACGCTCCTTTGCTTCTTTGTCACTTCCCTGGGCTGATGAGCAGACATTTTCATCTTTCATTGTGGGTGCTTAACTTTGTGTGTATTGGTTTTATTTAGGAGTTTCGGTTCTGGCTCCCCGTCTCACATGAGCCCGAGGCCACAGGTTTTGATGCTTTTCACTACTAAAACCGTAGCATTTAGCGGACTAGGGGCTACAATTATTCCAGTCCCCTTCCTGGGCCGCTGTGACCACTTCAACTTTATCTTTCCATTTCATATCTGATACCTGGCATAGCCTTTCTTTCAATCTCAACTGTGTTAAAAACATTGTTGGCTACATTATGTTGGTCATTTTTAGTCTCTAAGATAAAGGTATTGTGTATTTTGCTTAGTTGGCTACTTTGGGGGGCATGAGAAACTTTTAAATATTTTTCAATGTTTATTTAGCAGAAAGGTTGAGACCTCAAGAAAGCTGGGAAAAAATATAAAAACCTCAAAAGGTTGATTCTTTTTGTTTGTCGTTTTGTGCACTAGCTTCTCCCGAACACCTCAAACAGAACACAGCATACAGTAACCACTCAAAATACACGTGATGAATGAATGAATGAGTGAACGTTGGATGACAGGTCTCAGCTCATCCTGTGCAATCCAGCTCTGGATCCAAATATGCAGACTTCACCCTACAAAGGAAGCACCCTGCAGTCATCCCAACTTGACCTCCTTGCAACAGAGCTGAGGGCTCATAGCCTGACTTTATCACAGCCCTTGTTAAGCTCTTTCTCTCACCCCAAGCAGCTTATTAAAGCATCTCTTTCTACGATATATACTTCCTGAGAGGAGGCCTGATAAATACAATTTTCCACACTCTAGGGTTATATTTCCAGTGGAATTTCAGCTCCCAATCATGTTATAGTGCCTGTGAAGGCTGGAATTCTGGGCCCCTGCCCAGCTGGCCTGTTGCTTATTCATTTCTGGATGGAAGAGGCCATTGTCTTTCCATGCCTTTGTCCATGCACAGTTCCAGGAAAAAAGGATTAATTTGTAGTCGGCAGATTTAGTGCTTTCTGTATGACTGTGAGAACTAAATAAAAAATCTTCCCACCAGAGGCCGAGGTGGGCGGATTGTTTGAGCTCAGGAGTTCGAGACCAGCCTGAGCAAGAGCGAGACCCCATCTCCATCAAAACTAGAAAGACATTAATTGGACAGCTAAAAATATACAGAAATAATTAGCCAGGCATGGTGGCGCATGCCTGTAGTCCCAGCTACTTGGGAGGCTGAGGCAGGAGGATCGCTTGAGCCCAGGAGTTTGAGGTTGCTGTGAGCTAGGCTGACGCCATGGCACTC
>CAUYSK010066416.1:0-30696 GCA_963575035.1 Avahi laniger
TCATTGCTCTTGAGGAAGGATGGAATTTTGAATGTCTCTACTCCACCATTTTTGGTGACATCTGTGTGCATATGCTTTATTACATATATGTGAACTTCTACCTGTTGTATGTATATCTATACACACACACACACACACACACACACACATCCCTATAGTTTATGGATTCACAGATAAGTAGAAAGAATGTGAAGAAATTCATTGGTATGATAACCAGCAAAAACAGGATATAGGTTATTTCTGGTATGGGGAGGAAATTTGATAGTGGTAGGATACACCAGGATGATGGGTACATGGTTGTTTGACATATGATTCTTTATATGTTTTCTGAATATTTGAAATTTTTAATAAAATTAGGTAGTTGTGTGTGTCTATATGACATATGTATATTAATTGTAACACACAAACATTTTGTTAAAGTAGAAAGTCTTGTACGTGTTTGTTCCAATACTAAGTCTTGCTTTTCCTTTAATAAGTAAGAGTAGGAAACATCACACTTGACATTTTTAAAACAAGTTTATATGATAGAATATGAAAGAAACCTTTTATTCATTTGTTGATGTACTTAGATTGTCTCATGTTATTCTCTAGATCTTATTTTGGTTGTGCCCTCTCCTTCTGTAGGTTTTTTCTCTAAGAACAAGATTAGGAAAGCCTGAATGTCATTAGGTAGTTGATGATCTATTACTTTTCTTATTCTTTTTCTTTTAAAGAAAAGGAAAAAAATAGAATACTAGAAATAGCCCTGAAATGGGCATTGGGAGATCTTTGTCTTTGTTCTTTGTTGTAATGTTTATCTAACAGTGTAAACTTTAGATAAACATTTGTCTCATGTTGGTCCTCATCTTTAAAATAAGAATTGGACCAGGTAGGTAAGGGCCGTTTCAGCTCTCTAGTATTCAGAAGGACAGCATGATTCTATGGAGAGAGCATAGACTTTGGAGAGAGGCAAATTTGTGTTCAACCACTTTCTAAAGTAAACTTCTAAACTACTAAATCTTTTTTCTCATCATTAAGATGGAATTATTACCACTCATCTCACAGAATTACTGAAGAATAAACAAAGGTATGTAATATCTTATAAAGTACTCACAAATGCAATCTGTTGACCAAAATTCTCCACCCTCTCATCCCATAAATGTGTCATTTTGAAAAAGTAGTTGGAAAGAAAACAAAAATCTTTGTTTTTATTTAGTTTGCTTTAATATATGAATTAATATTGTTAGTTACACTTGAGGAAGGTAACAGCTCCTATAGAGGTATTAAAGGACATTTTCTTCTTTACCTTCCAGGTTTTTAAAACTTATTTTTTATTTATGTATTTTGTTAGTATTAAATTACACTGATATCTTCTTATAAAAACTTAAGGTTAAAGTTTTCTTCGACGTACCATCTCCTGTTACCTACCACCCTAGTATCTACTACTACGACAGGAAAACACACACACACACACACAAAAACACAGACACACACATGATGTTATGTATCTTCTGTGGGTCCAGATGAATTTGAAAATAACTATATATTTCACTTCTTTGAAAAATAGTGACTTGTATTTCTGTATTAATTGAAATAACACATTTAGGGTAATTATTCTCCTGTGAATTGACTTGTTCATCTCATCACCTTTTTCTGAATGTTTTGAAATCACTCTCAGTTGCCAGAAACCATATGAATGGTTCATGTGGACATCAAATAACACCATTTGCATTTTTGTACTTATAAAAATTAATAGCTTATATTTTAGCATCATTTTCTCCCCTTTTGTCAGAAATTTCACCATAAAAAGTAAGAAGGGAGATTATTAAACAACTTTACAATTTATATTTCCACTAGGAATGTCAGAGAGTGACTGTTTTTATACTCTCACTGATCTTTTGGATTGTTGCTAGTCTGATAGGTAAAAAGTGGCTTCTTAATCTAGTTTTAATTTTTATTCTTCCAATTATGAGTAAATTTTCTTTCCTGTGAATTATTTGTATTTTTTACTTTACCTTTGTTTTTTTTTGAGATAGGGTCTTGCTTTGTTGCCAGGGATAGAGTACATGAGCTCACTGTAGCCTCAAACTCCTAGGCTCTGGCAATCCTTTTGCCTCAACCTCCTAAATAGCTGAAACTACAGGCATGAAGCACCCAGTTAAGCCTTTCTTCTAATTTGTAGAAATTCTTTACTTATTAGGGAAATTACCTTTATGTGCTATATGCATTGCAAATATTTTTCTTGGTTTATTATTTTGGAGATTGGTCATGACGGTTTATTTTATCAGCTTTCTTCAGAGTCACTGGAAAAAGTATTGACCAGGACAAGGCCCAATCATATATTACTAGAGATTTTCCTAACAGATAAATCTAATAATCATTACTCTTTTAGTACATTTATTTAATAAAAGAAATATTCAATTTGTATTTCTATACCTATTTCCACTCCCAGCTCAGTATGCAACAGTGGTAGTATTGCCAGCCTGGGGCTTGCTGGGAAAACCAGCAGTTTTGCTGCCAGATGGGATAGATTTGATTTGGGGCTGAGGGGAGGTAGTGATAAACCTATGGATTTATCAAGTAAAAGTACCAAACTCAGTTTGAAGGCAAGGGGACAGCTAGCCAGGGGGAAAAAAAGGAATAAAAAACGGAGACATCAGCTGCCACACAATATGGTGACACAAATAACTGCAGTTAAGTTTAAGCAACTTACTAAAAAAGAAAACAACCCCTGAAAGAAAAGAATCCAGAATTATTATAGTATATCAACTAAAATGTCCAGCTTTCAATCAAAAATTGAGACAGGCAAAGAAACAGGAAACAAACAGGAAAAAAGGCAGAAGGCATACATAAGTCCGCAAATTGTACAATTCTATTTTCATGAAATTGGAAGATAAGGTGTAACTATAGAAAGCAGATTAGTGGCTGCCTTGGCTTGGGGTAGAAAGAAATATTTGAAAATATTCTAAAATTACATTGTGCTGATTGGTGCACAACTGTATGACATCACTAAAAAAATCATTGATTTGTACTTTTATGATAGGTGAATTTTGTTACACATAAATTATACCTCAGTAAATATTACAGCTCTTTTAGAGTTTGTCTAGAAGGTTTTTTGGTCCTCACTGGAAGACCAAAAAAATAAAATAAAATAAAATAAAAAAACAACAAAAAAAATATTATACCTCAGTAAAGCTGTTAAAATTTGGGGATAAGCTATCAATATCTTTTGAAATGACAGTACTCTTAGTGATCTCAACTGTTGGGGCTATCTGTATACTGCTGTTTTCAGATAAAGTAAATAAATAACCATTTCTAGTTTACGAAGGTAATTGATGATAGCAACTGGAGGTATTTAAGAGAAATACCTACTTTTTATGTAGAAATGAATAATTCTTATTTAAAGTGGCAATGTGCAATGTTTAATGCACATTAAACAAAATGAATTGTGTACACTTTTCTTTAAGGCATTCTTATTTTCTTCCATCATTTAGCCCCCCTATTCTTGCTTGTTTAAGCAATATCACTCTTCTTCACTTCTTTAAAGCTAATTGTTGACTTTTAAGTGCTTCTAAGAATATTCCCAATATTGTCATCCTGGCTTCCTTGCTGATTCCCCAACTAATTGTATTGTGCTACAGTTACGTCACATGATAGGAACTCACTTTGTATGTGAGTTGTAAATGCAGTTGGGTTAGTGCAACAGTATAGATTCCATCACTAAAAAGGGAAATTACACAAACAATCTAATCATAAAGGATTATTTAAAAATTGTTCTGTTTGTAAGTATTTTCTGATGTTTCATATATCACTTTATTGAAACTGAATACTCCAGGTCCCTCAAATTCCTGTACTTACCCCTATCTTCCCCATCTTAATATATAGCATTCTCATATTCCCAGTTGTTTAAACCCCAAACTAGGACCTATCCTTGATTTCTCCTTTTTTTAATTTTAAGCCCTTACAAATTCTATTTTAAGATATTGTCTTCAATCCATGGGACCACTTCCACCTTCTCTACCGGCCTATCATATTATTCTGTCACCATTATCTCTCCTCAGACTACTCTTAATAGTCTCTTAATTTGTTTTCCTACCTTTATTCTTCCGTATTCTTTATTGTCAGATTATTCCCTAAAAGCTGTCATTCTGATCTTACTGCTCTATAAATTATACTGTTTTTCTCCTATTTAAAATTCTTCAGTAATATCAACCACATCTATTGCCTTTCTCTGTCTGAAGTATTCTCAAATTCTTTCCTGCATTTGCACTTACTGTGCTTTCTCCTCTCTTACAAACACTTCCCTTGACTTGTTTCTGTTATTTTTTTTTTTTTTTTATCTTTTAGGTCTCAACTCAAATATTAACTTTTCAGAAAAGCCGTAACTGATTACCCTATCTAAAATAGCCTCCTTACTATCTAATTGAAGGATTTTCAGCCTTTGCATAACCATTACTCCATCCTATTTTTATTTGCTTTTAATTTTGTTTACTGTGGTTTCCTGCCTTGCTTAATTATTTACCTGTTGTGTATTTTTTCACTAACATGTTTCCTGAGCTTGAAGAGTGTATTATAAATAGTAGCTTCTTAGTAAATATGTGTATCATATGAATTGGAGGGGTTTTTCACCAAACTTGGCTGCTGATTCGAATCAGCTGTTTCTTGATTGTAAGAATCAGATGAATGTCTTCCTTTTTTACATTTAGATGTTTCAAAACTATATCCTGGGCTCACTGATTTTGTGCCTTTAGAATAACAGTTATTTCATAGTTTTACTTAATAGTCAGGTAATTTATTTTGTCATAGTCTTTTAAGAATTATTTTTGACATGTCCATTCAGTTTCAAAACATTATGGATTTGTTCTATGTGTTAAGTGGTAAAAAATCAGAACTTCTCCATGGGGTTTTTGTGTTTGTTTCTCCTTTTGATTCATCTGTCTTTAGCTGGAAAATATAGTAATTTGAGTGAATTTATCTCCTCTATAGCTGTGAGAGTGGCATATATATTTTGCACATATGGAAATGAACAAAAACATGATATAGTGTAAAATTCTTATACTATAGCCTCTTTCCCCTTAGAACTCTGCAGTAATTGTTGTTTTCCTTACACTTGATTTTTGTTCATTTAAAGGAACGTGTGTACTTATAACATTTTTTTCTCATTTTGAGTTTCACAGAACTGTGTGTGGTGGTTTCTTATTTTGGTTACTATGGAGCTCATCTGTATTGATCAAGTTCTTCATTCAGCTCAGGAGAGTGTTCTGTTATTGTTGATTTATAACTACTCTTCCATTTGTTTTAGTCCCTTCCAGAGCATCAATCTGTTGAGTATTTCTGTTTTGTTCTCAGTCTTCAATATCTGTCACCTTTTTTTTTAAGTAATTTTTCTCTGATTCTAGGAAATCTTTATACTGATACGATTTTTCCCCCAGTGTTAAATGTATTCCTTATTTCTAGTACAGATTTTTACTGTGTTTCTTCATTTGTAGTTTTAAAAGTTTTTATATCTTTTGTAGCTCTTTTTATTTCTGTCTGTCTTTCAGACAGCTTTCTTCAATCTTTGCTCATCTTATGCTATGTTTAATGGAATATAAAGATAGAGCAAATATTTTCCTTTCCATTTTGGGTGGAGTCCCCCCTTCTTTTCCCTAGTAGTTTTTTCCATAGGATGTGGTTTTCTTCTCTTATTAATTATTCTTAAATGAAAAAAAAGGATTCTCAAACTTAAGTCCCTATGTTGTAATGTAATCTTGAAACCTTCTTGACCCTGCAAAGTACACTGCTTACCTAGCTCATTCTGATTTTGCCTCTTTCTTTTGTAGACTTTCCAAGTTGCAAAACAAAATCATCAAGTCACTAATATCCTGGCTGGGTTATGAGGAGTTATTTATGCATCCAGATGGATGTAGCACAAGAACAGCTAACTGGGAAGAAATTTCATAGTATAGTACCTCTCAGTAAGAAACACTTTGATAGGGATACAATCTTTTCAGAGTATCTGTTCGTCTGAGATAGATGTAGACTTATGTGGAAATCTATGTATAATTCTTATAGAGCATTGCCTGTTGTATCCTATTCTGTGTTTTACTTAATGAAAACTTCTGGGGTCTGACAGATGAGTGACTAGTATTTATAGTTCTAACTTTGCAGACTTTTTGGTTTTCATGAATATATCAATGAAAAGATGAAGGAAACTGAGTCAGATATTAATTGATGTCTTTAAGTTTCTGTGACACTTTGTGATTTTCTGTTTATGATCTTACTCTTAAGTTATATGTTATTTTTTGATTTGTGATATTTTGGAAAACATGTCTTGACAAAATAATGTCTTATCTATAAATACTGTTTGTTTAGGTTTCAAGTATTATGTGTTACAAAAGCTTATGATTCCATTTCTTAAAAATTATTTGAAATTTTCACGTATTCCTTTATAACCTAATTTAGGATAGTAATTGTTTTATGACTGTTTAAATATATCTTCCATCTTGATGCTGCCAAACTATTCAATCAGTAAATCAAATTTCTTTCCTTTATAGGCAAAGTACTTAACTGTGTAGGATACTGCATAAATACTAAAAGACTGCAATAAAGTGGCAATGTCTCGAGAACCCACCCCGCCTCTACTTGGAGATATGTCTGCTGGTCCTATAGCAGAAAGCTGGTGTTATACACAGGTACATGCTGTTAAAAATGCCTTACTTTATGTCACTTATAAAATTTATAGTATTTTAAGAACATTATTATGAAATACTTTGGCATAGTTATTAGAAGTATTAGAAGAGTGGATCACAGAGTATTTAACATGTGACAAGTTAAAAGCATAAGAGTCATCATTATAAATGTGGTTTTCTGAATCTCTTAGGTTAAAGTAGTAAAATTTTCCTACATGTGGACCATTAATAACTTCAGTTTTTGTCGAGAGGAAATGGGTGAAGTGTTAAAAAGTTCAACATTTTCATCTGGCCCAAATGACAAAATGAAATGGTAAGATTTTTATGTGCTTTGGATTTTTGTTTTTTTGTTTTTGATGTGGTCATCAGCTTCTTATGGTTTGATTGTTATTAGTGTTGTTCCCGATTGGGTATTAGTCTAATTTTATATTAGATTGGTAACACATTCCTAATAGTATGGGGAATTGTATAGAACTGTGGGAATATTGACAGGAGTGTTGTTTCTGACATTAACAAATAATTTTAGTGTTGCCTCTCTCTTGAATGCTTCAAGTATTCCTCCATGTGAGCTTATTGTTCTATTTTAGGTGCCTGAGGGTAAACCCAAAGGGATTAGATGATGAAAGTAAAGACTACTTGTCCTTATATTTGCTTTTAGTCAGCTGCCCCAAAAGTGAAGTTCGAGCAAAATTCAAATTTTCCCTTCTGAATGCTAAAAGGGAAGAAACAAAAGCAATGGGTAAGTGATTTGCAAACTGAGTGTAGAAGTCTCTGTGTAACTATATGCTGTGACTTCTGTACCTTTACCTAGAAAAGTTGGATTTTTTTTTTTTTAAGTAAAATCTGCTTAACCTAAATCATTTAATTTGGACATTATTTAATTTTAAATTCCAGTGTAGACCTGTAATTGTTTTACTAAGTCTTAAACTTACTGAAACTTGCAAAAGTAGTTAATGATACTAAAATTTAACTTCTTCGTGTCCTAAAATGACATCCACCTAGAAAAATAGTTGCTGTTTGGGCAAGGTGCCTGGTTCAGTGCCTGGCATATATAATAGGTGTTTAGGAAACATTTCTCTTCTCTCTTGCCTTTTTTGCCAGGTAATAAAATCTGAAGAACAATGAGAAGGAGATGGAATGCCCTAATATTTTGTCACTGGAATTTTTTGAGCCATGGACTGAACACTGACTGAAAGGACATGTTAAATTCAAAATTATTTCTTAGTTTCAGGACCTATTCAGTCCAAGATTCACATATATAGCCTGCTGAAATACTGTAGCCCAGAGCTTATAATAGAACAGTATTGTAGGAAATGTACATTGTGCATAGTAGGAAAATATCTCATGAACTGCCAAGTTAAATTTTAAGTATTTTTTAGAAGTGAATCACAGAATCAAGTAACTTGATTACAAAAAACCTCCACGCACATGTTTTTAAATAATATCTTTTACTGCTAAAATAATGCATATTTTCACATTGTCTCACCTTTAAGATAGTGGAATGTACTTCATTTAGGTTTATTACTGGCTTTCTTTCCACCTTTTATTCTTTGTATAACAGATGATGAATACTTTCTATAGAGGATCTTGTTTATTTCATAGTATATAGTTGTTGTACAATAACTTAGACATTTGAAACATTTACTCCAGAAATTTGTTAAATCTTTCACAAATTATAATAAAAACATCTTTTGGACTTCAATGGAAATTTTTTTTAAGGGAGAGGGGATTATGTCCAGAGACTTAGGAATGATAAAGGACTTCATTTAGCTTTTTTACCAGTTAATGGATTTTTCTTAGTTGAGTAAAACTTAAATCAGTGGGATGGATGTGCCATGAAAGCTTAAAAGATGTCTTAATGACTTAGAGCATCCATTTTTATAGGGAGAAGTGAGAAATGAGATGTATGTTTCTTACCAGATTCTGATGTTAGACGATGAGTAGTATGCCTCTACCAACATACTTTGATCCTATTTCATTGTCTTTTGGGGCCTAGGTTGTTAAAAAGATCTCCTCCTTCTCCATGAGATTTGATCTGGCTTTTCCACTTAAGAGATTCAGAGGTCTGAAATTCAGCTCATTGACAATGGCCAAAATTTGAATAACCATGTGGACTGCTCTGTTTCTATCTAACTTAACTCTAATAGTATTTTATTTATTAACACAAATATCTGTAATTTTATAAGGCATTTATTAGTCAACTTCTATTTCTGTACATTTTATTTAACTGGGTTATCATTAAGAAACATGTCTCTTGGATACTTGTTTTATTTAAACTACTGTTCTGTTTTCCACCAGAAAGCCAAAGAGCATATCGATTTGTGCAAGGGAAGGACTGGGGTTTTAAAAAATTCATTAGAAGGGATTTTTTGCTTGATGAAGCTAATGGTCTTTTACCAGATGACAAGCTTACATTATTTTGTGAGGTGGGTACATTTTTTACTCTAAGGAACTCCATGGTTACTTACATTTAGTGATATGGCAAAAGTATAAACTTGATTAATATTAGGTATACTTTAAAAATTAAGTAATTGGTATAATTCGATCAGGTTTCATTTGTAAATTCTTGATCAGAAAAAGCTGACGAGATTGTTTTACAAATCAATATGATGGCCCAGTCTGAAAAAATCTTGTCATATCTCTAGCTAAAAATTGTATGTGCAATTATGCTACTACATACTAACTCCTTCTTCCTCTTGAAAAGACTGTGGATGTGTATATCTTTATATGAACATTTCTAAGTATTATCTTCTTAATACTTTGCATAAATGATCAATTTTTTAAAATTTTCACAATAATCATATAAAACATTATTTCTTAGAGTTTATCAATATGAATCCAAAATATCTGAAAAAGATTAGAAAGCTTTCTGACTATTCAGGCAGTTGGATTAGTTTAATCAAATGGCATTCTAAGAAATAATTCTCAAGTTTTTAAGATATGACCATGTCTGTTGACAAACTTATGAAGTATATTTATGTACATAAAATGATATACTTTGAAAGTTGCTAGCATTGCTTCTGCCAATACTTATGATTTGTTTTAATTTGAGGTTTGGATTTACTTTTGTCATTGTTACTGTTAAGTAAGTACTTTTACCTGTATGAATTTTAAGAATCCTCTTTGGAGTGAATTCACAGATGATATGTTAATGATATAGTTTATAGAGAATATACATCAGTAACAGTTTTATTGAAAAGTTTAAGGCAGTTGATAATTTCCATGAGAAAACCAATTGAAAAGGTTATGATTAAGTAAACTCAAAATTAAATATATTTCAGCAGATTATTGTTTCTTGGAAACATGATAACTGCTTAACTACTACTAAATTAGCTTTCATCTCTTTATAGTAAATGTAAAATTTCTTGGAAAGATTACAAACTAATTGTGTGACATTATGTTATGTCAGAAGAATAATTGAAATATGGTCCTGGAGACTATATAGTGCATCTTATTTTCAGCTAGACAAGTTAAATGAACTGTATGATAAATTTGTTATGAATGCAATTACTTGGTTGACAAAACACATACCACAAGTCTCTTGAGCAGGGCTTATCATTAAATAATTTAGGAAAAAAAAAAACAAACTAAAGCATTTGTTGCCAATGGGCAGATACTCTAACTAGTATTCTAAATAAATATGTTATGCTATTTAACATTTTAGCACTCTAATGTAGAATCTTCTAGAATTTTCAACATGTTAATTTTTTAAAATGTCGTCTTAGAGTTTAAAGGATCTTGAAGACTAATCCAATTTTAAAAATACTGTGGCTATTTTTTTTTTGTGAATGAACCTTTTTAGAAAATACAAGGTTTTTTTTTTTAGATTGAAAAATTGTTTACAGATATTTTTGTAAGTATATTGTCCTGGAACCTAGACAACCAAAAAATTCAGAATTAAGGCTGAAATTAAGTTTAAGACCTTTTTTGATATGTGTTTTTGAAGTATGCTTAGTATCCATATGCTAGATTGTACACACTAGTGACCTCCTGAAAACAGAACCCACCATGACATGCATTTTTAAGTTGGCATCGATCAGATTCATTTTTAGATCCTGAAGTGTACATTTTTTTTTTTAACTGATGTAGACTTTTATACCCGGGCACCATATTTAGCATAGGTGGGCAAAAAGTACTTTTAACCAACGTTCTTCGTGCCCTCCGTCATTTCTTCCATCCCTCTCACAGATGCCCTTCCTTCTACAGCATCTCCAGCACTGCTTGCAGAAGAGGAGGAAGCATTGCACTGCCCTACCTAAAGAAACTGCCTCCTCTCCCTCCCCTGCAAGTGGTGCTGTAGACAGGTAAGGCAGTTGGGGGCTACCCTTTTTTGGGCAAAACATAGCTTAATCTTACAAGTTCCATACAATGGTCAGAGTGGCCAGACATAGACAGATTTCTAGCAGTGTAAACAGCTCTGCCCTCTCTCTCCCAAAGTGGCATAGAAAACAGGAATTGAGGAATAAGTAGGAAAAATAAAAAACTGGTTAGATTAATTCATCTTTTGAAATCCAACAGATTTTAAATACTCTAATAGTCTACAAACCCTTGCCATTCTGTGATATACAGAAAAATACATATGCACAGATAAAATACAATAATGAGATTTTCATAAAGTTAAACTAATTTATTTTTAAGGACACATCTTTTTTCTCATTCTATTTTTCTTTTGCGAAGATAGTGTCTTAGACCATTTTGTGTTGCTATAACAGAATACTTGAGATTGGGTAATTTATAAAGAACAGAAATTTTTTTTGACTCATGGTTCTGGAGGCTGGGAAGTCCATGGTTGAGGCTAGATCTAGTGAGGTCCTTTTTGTTGCATTACAGCATAGAAAATGTCAGAACTCATTTTAATAGACCTACTCTCTCAATAAAGGCATTAATCCATTTATGAGGGCAGAGCCCTCATGACCTAATCACTTCTGAAAGATCTCACTTCTCTCACTTCTCAACACTGTTGCATTTGGGATTAAATTTGCAACATAAGAACTTTGGCAAAGGGACACATTCAAACCATAGCAGATAGCTCTTCTGTTACTTGTGATAGTGGGTGGAAGTTAGGTTTTATTTTCTAAAAAAAAAAATCTTGACAAAATGAAAAGTTGACTATTTCTGTCACCAGATTTTTAAAAATGACACTTCTCTATGAAAGCAAAAAAAAGTCTAAGACCCTCTATTCTAGAAGCTAATGTGATATTGGACTGTTAAAAGTTTCTCACCTTAGAGCCAGTGTGGGGTGGTTAGGCAGTTGATTAGAGTGTCAAAATTGTAATACTATGCAGCTTTGGATATTCCTGGCTTTTAGAATTAGCTTGGAATATTCAAATTTTTAAAAATTGGAACCAGTAGTTACCTTAGTTCCACATTGGAGGAGACCCAAATTTTCAGTGTAGTCACAGAATTGATTAGATCCCTCAGATGTTCATCTTCAGTCTCAATTATGTTCTTAGGGTTGAGTCAAAAGCAAATATGAAAAAGGGATGTCAGATGAGTTTTAGGCTTTACTTTGCAACATTTGACAATTTTGAGTATTGTGTACTTTTCCTTTTTTTAATTTTTAAAGAAGAGCAAATTTGACCTCAGGAAAGAATCTCAGCCTTTTTCCTGAATTTTTTATTCTAGGTTCCATTCAGTAAGAGTGTTTATTACCTATATTTGAATATGTGACAGAGAAAACTAAATTTTTATCATTTTTTTAAATTATAGGTATCAAGAAAATCAGAATTCATTTCCTATCAATTTTTAATTAGATCATTAATTTCTGCTCTATAAATATTCCCTTGAATACTCTTTGGAATATGAGCCGTTAATTACATGTCTTAGTTAAAATTAGTGGTTGCTGTGATAATACTATGTAGATAGGCATGTCAGTAATACAAATTGTTCTGAAATATGATTGCTTATACAAAATACCAGTATGACATAAATAACTGCCTGATAATGTCTTTTTTTTAACTTTTCTTTTATCACCTGATTTTTTGCCAAATTTTGACATTAATTATGTTATTTTGAAATAGCTTAAGAGACAATAAATAGAATTTAAGAAATCCTTTCCTAAATTAATTATATCATTGCATTTTTAATAACTCCAGTGCATACTTTAAGTCATTGAACAGATTTTTGGTTTCTGTATGATTAGGTTATAATCAGGTAAGGAATAGTGAATTTTTTTTCCCGCTTTGTAGTTATTAAAATTTCAGGGATAATTTGAGTGACTAAAAACTATAAGGATAGGAAAACCTTTATTGGTACATTTATATAGGTACATAACATCTTGTCTCCCCTGTTTAGAAAAACATCTCACAAGATTGTTGTGATGATTGCTTTTTGATCATAATGTTAAAGTAATTTACTAATTTTAGATAATACCAAAATATTGTTTTGTACAAAAATCCACAAAAGAAACTGGAGATTTAGATCTAATCTTCCTTTGTTACTAGCTAGCAGTGTGATTTACCCTATCTTGGTCTCACTTTGAAATCTCTTTATAAAATAAAATGAATTTTATGATTTCTGTGACACATATGATTTCAAAGTGTTAACACGCAAGTTGAGGGGGGAAATGTAATTAATAAAAATATTCTCTAAAAGATTAAGATTTTTAAATTTTTCTTTAGAAGTGTCCATTCACATGAGATATACGTTTGTATATCTGGGTGAATTGGGACTTCTAAGACTTAATACTCTAAATATTTTACAACTGGACTATTATACTTGATGTTTTGCATGTTAGTAGTTTGGTCTGATTTACCCATTTTTAATTTATATTTTCTACATAGTTTACTGTGTTTACGTGTGTCCTTATTTATACTTTTATTTAATAAAAACCTTATGAAATGTTTTTAAGTGAATGCGCCTATTGTTTCATAGCAAATGTCCCCAAAATTTAAAACAATAGATAACTAATGTAGCATTTTTTATTTATTGTTTTTCTAAAAGGCTCATTTACTCTGAAACATTTGCTTTACTAGTTGAGATATTGTTTTCTTTAATTTATTAAATGTAATATGAAATTTCCAATAACATAGTAGAATACTTTTTGTTAAAGGTGGTATACAAGCAAGACTTACCAATAGTGTTCTAGGATTTATTCAGTATATAGTCATCTTTAATGGGAGATAATTTAATCCATATTATGTTGGAATCTACATAAAAGTACTGTAATAATACCAACTTTACTGATTATTTCATATATAAAAAGTGTGCAAATAGAGATTTTTGTGAACTTTAATAATTGCAGTTGCTTTTGTGGGAATATTTGTTCCTTAAAATTTAAATCAATTGTACTATGTATTTAACTCAATTCTACTAGAGTTGAAACATGTAGGAATAACTCTTTAAAAATTTTCAATTTACATATCATAGACTGTAGTTTTATAACCTGTTTTTATATTGTAAACAATTATTAAGAGCCTTATACTGTATTTATTGTACATAATGTAAAATATAAATGTTACTAAGTCTGAAGCATGAAAAAATAAAGGAATTTCTTCCTCTACCTTATAAAAATGTCTTCTCTTTGTTTGAATTTACATCATATTGTGTCTTTTCTGTTGAGAACTATTTTTTGTAATTACTTTAATAATCAAACATTCCAATCAATCGATAAACCATTTATTTATATAAAATGTCATTATTGAAAAAGATCTGTATTGTTTCTGGCTTTTCCTATATTATATTTCTCCTTTAAATTGTACCCTTAAATTTATTTCCCATATAATAGGATTTTTGATCAGGAATACATTGAATTGTCCAAATGATCTTAAACATAAAAAAAATTAGGTTTAGACCTACTAATTATTGATATTACTTTGTGAAAATATTTCTCTTGCTGTCCCTTTTTTATTAGGTGAGTGTGGTCCAAGATTCAGTAAATATATCAGGACATACTAATACAAATACTTTGAAGGTGCCTGAATGTCGACTAGCAGAAGATTTAGGTAATCTCTGGGAAAACACAAGATTTACAGATTGCAGTTTCTTTGTGAGAGGACAAGAATTTAAAGCTCATAAATCTGTGCTTGCAGGTACTTTCTATTTTGGGGTAATATAGTACATTTTCTAAGATAAGTTTATATGTAAAATAATGATGCTTAATCTTATTACAGCTCGATCCCCGGTTTTTAATGCAATGTTTGAACATGAAATGGAAGAAAGCAAAAAGGTAAACATGGCTTAAAGACTAATACTTAATTTCTACAAATGTAAAATAGTGTAATGTATATTTTAAAAGCAATGGTGCATGATCTCATACTGTGATAAGTAGGGAAAAATTTTAGAAACAAATAGAAAGATGAGGGAAAAAATGTGTTCTGTAACAGAACAGTATATGTAGCTCAGTGAATATTCTAAGTAACAGCTAATTTTATAGCCATCTGGTAGGTAAATAAATGGGTAGTTGTTATCGGAAAGGACTGTTCTGGTCCATAACTATTTGAGAGGTCTCTGGTTAAGATGTATATTCTCCCCTTTATGAGTTGATTTTTGGAATTTGTTTTTTAGCAATAAAAATAATGTCTACATTCTTTTGATTACTAAAATAAGAGATGTTTATTAGATTTAACACAATGGACATAGATTACATCAGCATTATTTTATACTAACTGTTATCAGGATATTACCTATTTGACTCCCGCAAATGATTCTCTTTCACCAGTCATCTCGAAATGTAGTTATATTAGAGATCAGAGGCTGAGTCACTGCTGGATGCATAACATGTGAGCCTTAGGGCTCCAGTTAGACAACTCCAGAGTTTATTCATGTAGTCCAGTTTAATTCTTTCTGCAGAACTAGAGGCTGCAATAAAATAGCTGCTTTCTTCCTCTGATGGTTGATCAGGGAAGGTTCTGTGATCAGCCTTCTGATCACTTCCAAGTGGGGAGACATCAGTGATTTCAGATGTTACTGGCAGCAAAGGGTCAGAAAAGTTTGCTCTTGTTTAGGGTGAGACATTTAACTTCATTAATCTCAGGAGAGAAACCAAATGCAAAGATAAACAAATAAAAAAGCGCTAGTCCTTTTTGGACTTGGTGTGTTTCAAGTAAGCAAGGAAGTGCCAGTATATAATAATACATGCCATTTTTGCAAAAGAGAGATTTCTGAGGTAATGAGCTCTGTTACTGTCTCAAATACCTGGCCTTACCTTTTGCTTAATACTGGGAATAGAGTCTTGGAGTCATAGGGTCTTAGGCATTGTCTTAGGACCCAGGAATTCAACAAAGAAGAAGTTAATAGCCATTATCCTTTAGGATAGAGGTCAGAAACTGAACACAGATGCATTTTGTTTGGCCTACAGTTTTGTTTGTTTGTTTTTAAACTCTTTATTGAGAAATGGGGCTTATATTCCCACGTGGTAGTGCCTGGCTTGGTCCAAGTATCAGGGTATGGGCTCTGCAGCTGGTCATGGTTCCCATCTCTCATGCAATATATGCTTCTTACACTAGCTCACTTCACTTTGCCTAATTACCTTAATGAAGATTTACTTAACTAGATTTTAGAAATATCTGCATATGTATATTTGAGTTATAAACTATTTTAATGTAGATTTGGGGCTTTTAAATTACTGTCAGAGATTGACTTTGGTTCATTTGTATGCATATGTTCTCTAATTTTTTTGTGTGTGTTGTTTTCAATATCAGAATCGAGTGGAAATAAATGATTTAGACCCTGAGGTATTTAAAGAAATGATGAGATTCGTTTACACAGGGAAAGCACCAAACCTTGACAAAATGGCTGACAACTTGTTGGCAGCTGCAGACAAAGTAAGTAATTAGGTCTTAAAGACCTGAAAAATATCCTCAAGATTGATATATGTAGAAATCTATCATCAAATGAAATCTCCAAATAACTTGAAATATTGAATTAATTTCTACTATTTGTAGATGGCTCTTCGGAATTTTATGAAGTACCATATAGTGGGATAACACAGAAATGAGATTTTTTAAAACAATCAACAAGATGTAAAAATATCTCGGCCAAGAAGAAGCAATCTTTCCCCCATGGGAGATTAAACTGAAACCTCATTAGTTTTGAGTATATATTTATTCCCTTTTATAGAACACACACAATGACATATATAATTTATTGTAATTTTTAGATATTCTTAGTTTTAAGGTATAGTGCATGATCTTTTTCAAAACGAGAAAATATTGGATATTTTGTGTAATTTAATTCTCTATATTCATGGATTTCTTTTTTAATATGACAGAGAAAGAGAAAAAAAGTTAACAATTTTATAATACTCTTTTGTAATGGTGATTTCTTAAAGTTAGTGAAACCGTAAAAATATCAGAAAATCTCGAAACCACTGGTTCTCAATCCTAAAAGCACCTTTGATATATAAAGCACACATATATGTGCGGGTAGATAGATGGATTATGTGCTTCTGTGTATGTATATACACACAATGTGTATATACACATTGAAAAATGTTACCATTGGGGGAAACTGGACCAAGTATATATGAATCTATTATTTTGTAAAACTACTTGAATCTACAACTATCTCAAAAAAATTTAAATTAAAAACACCATTTACAATAACATCAAAAATATTAACTACATTGACATAAATCTGACAAAAGATGTTTAATATTGAAAATTACAAAATAAAAGAAATTCAGGAAAACCTAAATAAGTGGAAAGATAAATCTTGTTCATGGATCGAAAGTCTCAAATTGTGAAAATGTTGATTCTCTTTAAAATTGATAGTATAATCAAATATTGCTATCAAAATCCTAGCGGTGTTTTTTTTTTTTTAAGAAGTTGACAAGCTGATGACAAGGATTAGGCATATATTTTATATGTAAATATAATAAAATATACATTTATATTATATAAATATAATAAAATGTGCGTTTCATTATTTATTATATAATATATATGTATATAAATATATACATTTTATATGTAAATATATTTACATATAAAACTGTATATGTAAGTGCAAGGATATAGAATGATGAAATAACTTTGGAAAAGAAAATTAAAGGACTAACATTGCCTGATATCAAGACTTACTATAGGACTTCAGCTATTAAGACAGTGTTGTATTGGTGTCAAGATAGACAAATAATGAAATAGTACAAAAATAGACCCTCATATTAATATATGTGGATATTTAATTTTTGACAAAAGTACAAAGCCAATTCATTGGAGAAAGAACAGTCTTTAACAAAATTGTTAGGAATAATAGAATACCTGTATGTGCAAAAAATGAACTTTGATACATACCTCATACCGTATATAAAAATTAATACAAAATGGATCATGAACCTAAAAATTTAAAACTTCTAAAAAAAAATTTAAAACTTCTTAAAAAAAACTTAAAATCTTTGTGATGTTGGGTCAGGTAAAGATTTCTTAGCTTTGACACCAAAAAACCTGATCCATAAAAGGAAAAAATAATAAAATTAACTTTAATAAAATTTTAAACTATTTTTCTTCAAAAGACATAGGAGAATAAAATATTTGCCCAGTGTAAATCTAAGGAACAACTTTTATCCAGAATATATCTGACTATTGTATTCAGACTGTATAAAGAACTCTGAAAACTCAATTATAAGAAAATGTTATTTCTAAAAATGGACAGAATGTTTGAGCAGTTTCTGAAATAATGTCAATGAAATACATTAAAAGATACTTATCATAGTCATTAGGAAAATGTAAATTAAAACCATCGTGAGATACTTCTATATACCAATTTAATGGCTAAAATTACTGAGACTATATTAAGTGTTGTCAAGGTTGGTTGTGCAAGAATTAGGACCTTCATACACTGCTAATGGGAAAGTAAAATGGTACAACCACTTTGGAAAACCATTTGGCAGTTTCTTAAAAAGTTAAATATAAACTTAACCTATGAGTCAGTCCACTTTTAGGTTTTTAGGCAAGAGAAAAGAAAGCATATGCAAAGACTTGTACATGAATGTTCCTGGAAGCTTTATTTGTAATAGCTAAGAACTGGAAACAAAACAAATGTTCAACAATGGGTGAATGGATAAATACATTGTGATATATCTATATATGATGGAATAAAAAGGATTGAACTTGCTACATAAGCAGTGACATGCATGAATCTCAGACATACTGAATGTTAGAGCCAGATAAAAATGAATATATATTGTATGATTCCCTTTATAGAAAACTCCAGAAAGTGCCAATTAATCTATAGTGATAGAAAGCATATCAGAGGTAATGCATGGGGTGGGGTAAAAGGGAAAGATTAGAAAAGGGTAGGAGGAAACTTTTGGGGGATGATTGGTATATTTACTATTAATATCTTGAATTGATGGTTTTTATGGGAGTATGAACTTCTCAGAGTGGGAACTTTATGTGCACTTTACCGTATATCAGTTATACCTCAGTAAATCTGCTAAAAATGTTATAGAACATATATACTAATAAATGTAAGAATTTTTAGTGGTTGTGAATATGATTTTTTTAGCTTTATAATGAATTCATTCTTTAAGACTGGTGACAACTTGCATTATATTGAGTGATATAGTTTGAAATAGTAGAGAAGAGAAATATACTCATTAGGAATATTGAGTAATAAGGTAGTTTTTTTTTAAGCATAAACCCTACTTTAAAAATACCCTCTATTTTACAGTTACGCAAATTGAAATTCCCTAAAGAAAACTAGTCTGTCTCCTGAGTGCATTCATTTATGTTTTCTTTATATTAGGTTAAAACAATGACTTAAAGAATTTTAAAATAACCTTTGTTAAAGATAATTTGCTTTAACTTTATTTTCTAAGTTACAAATATATCCTGTATTTGGAAACTTAGTTGGAGTAAATGTTTAACGGTTGTTTTCTTTTTGGATAGTATGCACTGGAACGGCTGAAGGTCATGTGTGAAGAAGCTTTGTGTAGTAACCTCTCAGTAGAAAATGTTGCTGATACCCTTGTCCTTGCAGATTTGCACAGTGCAGAACAGTTGAAAGCACAAGCCATAGATTTTATAAATAGGTAAGCTATGCTTATAATTTCAGTGGGTATGACACCTTCAACATTTTTTCACTGGACTTTTTTGTTAAGTGTGTTTAAATCTTCAATGCAGGTGCAGTGTACTTCGACAACTTGGGTGTAAAGATGGAAAAAACTGGAACAGCAAGTAAGATGACATCAGTTTCTGACTTAAAGTTGATCTGCTTAAATGATTGTTTGCATAACCTTTTGTTCATTTAAAATAAGTATGAATTCAGATATTAATTTATGAAGCAAACTGCCAGTTATTTAAAGAAAATTTGACTACTTAGTGGATTCCTGAGGCTGTGCTCCCTTGTAGAGCAGCTTCTCATGCTAACTGTGATAAATGCTCTCATTTCTTAAGCACATATGCCATGTGATATATAGCTGAGTCCAAGTATTATAAGGACTGCTGGAGATCTAGCCCCTACCCCATCAGAAAGCATTTCTAAAAATGCAGGAAAGCCAGTTGCAGTGGCACATGCCTGTAATCCCAGCTACTTGGGAGGCTAAGAGGAGAGGATCCTTTCAGCCTAGGAGTTCTAGAATAGTCTGGGCAACATAGTGAGGCCCTGTCTCAAAAAAAAAAAAAAATATATATATATAAATATTAATATGTGAGAAATAGTCATTTAATCCTATAAGGAATGTACTCTTCAGACTTGCTTAAAAAACGTTTCCATTTGAAGGCTGAGTCACTGCTTCTTAGGTTAGCCCAAGTAGCTTGCATCATATGATGTATTAGGCTAGCTGGCTAATATTCGAAAAGTGGTAGCAATTTGATCTTTCCTTTTCCCTGGTAAATCTATAACAATTGGGTAGTTGCTGTATCTTTCTAAGACTGGACCTTCTGAATATATCATTCCCTACTTTTTCCCTTCCCATTTTTAGTGACTTTTCTATTTTTTGTAATTAAAATCAAAAAGGGAAGTGTTGGCAGGTTGAAGATTTTGCATCTACCTTTTATTACTTTTGCCTATAAACCCTTAAATTCCATTTTCCCAAATTATCAAAAGTTGATATAAGAAAGTAAAAAAAACAACTGTGTTAAAGACAGTAAAATAAATTATTTTGTTGACTTATTTATTTCCTGTTGCTTTCGTCTGTTTTGTTACATGTAAAGTTGGTTAACTAAATTTCTGAAGTTTGTGAATTTTGTTTTCTGAAAGTAAAAGGTAATGATTACTTTAAAATTATTGGTTGTCCTATATATTGGTTAGTATATGATAATATGATTTCATTATGGTATATGATCCTAGGAAAAAAAGCATTTTGAATTTAAAATATACTGTGTTAACAGCAAATGACAATTTCGTGATCCTTTGTACTTAGCCACTTTCAAACTCTAGTTTTACTCTGTTAAGGAAATACTTTACATTGTATAACTTTTTCAGTGTCAAAAAAATTAGCTTATTTTATACTTCCTGGAGAAGCTGTGTTATATATACAGACATTCAGTAGCTAATTATTGAATTAATAAATGAAAAGCTCAGGTATCTTAAGAAGTAACTAAAGAAGTATCTATGTGATTCTAAACAACTAGTTGAAATTTTAAACATAATGGCACACTGGTAATTTGATGTTTGTCAAATTAAAAAAATTGCTTTATTGATATTAGCTACTATTAGTTCAACAAATATTAACCTAGTATCTATTGTGTCTCAAGCACAATGCTAGGGTGCTACATATAAAAAAATTTTGAGGGAAAATCTTGCTCTTCAGGAATTTATCTAGTGGAGATAGATATGATTATATATCAACTCATTATAATATAATAAGTAATATGATAGGGAAGGCTATGTACAGGCACTTGACTAAGAATAAGCCTAGAAATTTAAGTATGGCTTTCAGGAGATGACTAAGCTGAGTCATAAAACAGTAAAAGAAGTTAGTAAAACTAAGAAAGAAGTAGCCAACATTGCAGACAGAAAGTATAGCATGATCCAAAGTATAGAAGAATAAAGTAGTTGATCCTTCATTTGACAGGTACTTATATTTTATTATCAAATAAGTACCCAACTCAGTTTACTCAGTATAGTGAATATAGTGGTGAGCAGCACACATCTTTTCTTTGCCTTCATGGAGTTAATGGTTTGGCAGCAGATTAAACAGGCAATTGAAATAAAGTATGAAAAAGAATGTGTACATATCCATAGAAGCATATAGCAAGGGGACCTAACCTAATCTAGGGGTCAGAGAAAGGGTTTTCAAGAAATTGTTGTAAAACTAAAGGCCAAAAATATTGGTAGGAGTTACCCTGGTGAAGAAGAGGGAAGAGAGGAAAAAAAGTGTACCCCAGAAAAAGGATATGCAAAATATTGTTGATGAGAAAAAGCAGTATAGAATGTGTGTGTATGTGTGGGTGTGTGTGTGTGTGTGTGTGTGTCAGTGTGAGAGAGAGATAGAAAAAGAGAGAGAGAAGGAGAGGGAGGGGATAGGTAATGAAAAGCAGTTGGAGAAAGCAGGCAGACGTCAGATCTTGGAAGGCTGTGTAAAATAACATTAGGCTTTTAGATGTTACTCGAAGTGTGTCCAATAAAGGGTTTTCACTTGAGGAGGGACCTGATCAGGTTTGCATTTTTAGCAATCTTTCTACATGCAGGATAGAGAATGGATTCTAGGGAGGTTGGGGTGACAGTATTAGTTGAGGAACAAGGTTAAATACAGGTAGACCAATTGGAAAGTTACTGGAGTTGTTCAGGCAAGAGTGAAATTAAACTTGATTGGTGACTATGTGACTAGAGAGAAATGAAAGTATATAAGAAATATTTTGAAGGGAGAATCCATAATATATGGATGTTATTTGGATGATGAGTGGTATAAGGGAGAGAAGAGAGGAGGCAAGGATGGGTAGCTAGATTTGTTGCTTAAGCAATTATTTGATTGCTCAGTGGGAGTGTGTTGTACACAGGGCACAATAACTAGTTGTGTCGGAGTATAAAATGCCAGAGCATGGAAGTGGGAGGTAGAAAGCTAGAGAGGGGAAATAGGGAACCAATCATAAGGAGCCATGTTCCTCTTTGTAAAGGACTTGGATATAGACAATGTGGAATAATAGAAAGGGGGGTGATACAGTCATATTTATGTTCCTAAGGTAGCATTATGGAACCTGGATTTGAGAGGAGCAGGACAGGAGACTAGAAGACAACTTAGTAAACTGTTTTAATAACCCAAATTTGAGGTGATATGTGCCTTACCCAGGGATTCAAGACATCTTTTAAGCCTTTCAAGCCTTAAGCTAGGATTTTGATGATTGGAGAGGACAGACTCCAGGATGTTTCCCCGGTTTTTAACTTGAATCACTGGGTGATGGTGGAAGCTTCAGCTAATTGGAAATGTGTGGGGAAAAACTGGGGCTTGGGGTAACAGATGATGAGTTCTTACCTGATAATCTTGAATATATGAGTCTTGAGGCACATCCAAGTAAAAAGAGCAGGTGGTTGGAAACAAACCTTTTGGGAGGCCTAGGATTTAACAAACTAATAGTTATCATCATTGAATATGATAGTTAAAATTATGAAGAGTGGAAGAGGTAGAATGAATAATGCATGTTAAGGGAAAAGAGTAGAGGGCAAAAGTTTGAACTTTAGAGAGAACCTGCCTTAATAGGTAGGTAAAAGAAGAGAAAGGGGCTCTTGAAAGAGCTGGTACAGAAATGGTAACAGTGAGTGAGACCAGTTTCACATACTTCAGGGGAGTAGAACTTCCAGAAAAATTTAATAGTTGTAACAGAAAATACCAGTCAGATAAAGATGATATTTTAATAAAGTCAAATTGTTTGAACACACAAGAGAGGTATACAGTGTTCAAACATTTTGAAATAGACAAATTTATTAAAAAAATTGACAGTGTAGCAATGCATTTTGAAAAGTATTCTTTAGTAAACATCTCTTAATTTTATTTTTCAGCCAAGCAACTGACATAATGGAAACAGCAGGGTGGAAGTCCATGATTCAGTCTCACCCTCACTTAGTAGCAGAAGCCTTCCGAGCACTAGCGTCTGCACAGTGTCCGCAGTTTGGCATTCCACGCAAACGGCTAAAACAGTCCTGAATCTTCCATGAACAGTAGAAAAATGGAATTGACTTTTACTCTTCCAGGTCCAGAAGGATTCTAATACACAAACCATAAGCAAGAGTTGTTTCTGTTATTTTGTCCACAGAACAGAAGCTGAAAAAGCATATTGCTTACATTTCAGGTGGATAATTTATGGTTTATTCTTCAGCTTTAAATTAGACTGATTAATTCACTTCAAGGCCTTAAATTATCTTTGATGACTTCTCTTGTTCATATAATACTTTAATTTTTTTATTGTGCCTTGTCATTATGACCAAGGCTATGCAGGATTGCACTAGCTCCATAATGCAGTAATATTGATAACTGAAGATAATAAGTTTCAAAAGGATCTTCCATTATTTTGAGAAAGAAAAATGAATTTTATAGGGATTGTCCTATGCTATCTCAAAGTTTAAAACTAGGTTCTCCTTAAAAGCACTTGTTGGAGATTGCCAGTAATGTCTCCAGTCTAAGTTTCTATAAATATAGGAGAACCTGCTTACCTTCAAGGTAAGTTATGGCAATACACTGCTTCAATTCTAATTTATTTTTCATTTCAGGGGGCAAATATGCAATGAGTTGGCCCAGATTTTTAGTAAAATTTGTGATGTTTGTATGTATGTTAACTGTCCAACAAACTGTGGGTTTATCCAAGTTTACAATGATTGAGAACTGATTGAGGTTTAGATTTCATGAAGAAAGCATGTATTATGTGGAAGTAATTTTTTTTTTAAATTTATAGTGACCTACATTTATATGAAGAATTCTGTTAAAAGTAAGGATGACCAAATGTAAATTTAATGAGTGGGCCAATTAAGAAAGATATATATGCACTTTTAATGTGTAACTTTTGTATGCTGAATGGCACATATATTTTTTTGCTTTTGAGGGAATTAATAAGGTATAATTAATTGTGTCTTAACTTTTGAAAGAGTTTTTTTAAGACGGATGGAGGCAACTGGGATGTTTATGATAATAGATGAGAAAGATATCCTTGATTATGGTTAAATTGGTTTGGATTACAGATAATTCATTATTGAATTTACTCCTGTTTTATCACACTTTGGAAAAGGCACCTGAACAATAAATGAATCCTGGATAGTCTACTCTCCTTCAAACAATGAACTGATATCATTTGCCTATGGGAGATGCATACTAAAGGAGAGAACCCTTAGACTATGTCAGGCCACACTATGAACCTCTCCCCACCTCTTTGTTTTCCCTTTGTGTTTGAGTTGCTGTAGTAACATTGTGGATGATATTGAAATTCTGCATAATGTGAACAGGATAAACTATTTATAAACTGCTTTTCATGGGCCAGTTCTTTATTATAAGTGAATTTTAGCTTTAAACACATACACACATTCAGTGTTGGATAGCTGTGTTTCTAATGGAAATCTGTTCTGGTGCATTGTCCCGGAGAAGCAGGAGCAATCAGTGTCAGGGCACCACGTCTGACTTACTGTGATAGTGACGACATGCTTCTTAGACAGCATTTGTATTTGACCACAAGGGAAGAAATGGGTCACTGGAAAAAAATGCATATGCCTATAAATTTGAATGCATAACTTTATTCTCCAGATTAAAATTTTTATAATTTGTTTATTTAATTTTTGAATTCAGGACAAAAGGAAAAAAAATGAAGCTTGAGGTTTTCGAATAGATTTTATTTTTGCTATCTCTTTTTAGGTGTTAACTGAAGCAATTCTAATATATCAAAAATGATTCATATTTACATTGAACAAACACTGTCAAATAAGTGTTATCCACAGCAAACTTTACAGTTTGAAAAGATCATGTTTTCAGATATCTTTCTTTGTTTCTTTCTGTGTAGCTTTGAGTCACTGTTGTGGTAACTTAAATTTGAAATTGGAAGAATCCCTTGGGATAGAAGAAAGATTCTTACCTGGGAATGGACTTCTTCCTATGTAAAGTGTTATGGGAAGTAGAAATTTGACTTCCTTAGCTTCACCATAAGATTGAGCCTGTTAAGTTTACAATGTACAATTTTAAAAGTACATGTACACACATACATACATATACACTTTTAACTTAAGATTTTGCCAGGGTCTTATAAGAAAATAAAAACTCCCTCAGGCTATAGAATTATGTTTGTCATCTTTCAAAAATGACATTACTAATGTATCCATTTATATCAAATGCACACCATACCAGCACATCGTGAATTAATTCACTGCTTGAATCTATATAGTGACTTCAGTAATACCATATAATGAACATTTCAGCTTGTTCTTACTTAGTCTAGTGTTTATTGAAGATCTTAAGAATTTTATTACAAAGTTTGTTTTTTTGTTTTTTGTTTTTTTTAGTTTGGTGGCACATTTTGTACCAAAAATGTCAAACACTGTGCTATAAGAATATCCATCTTTGTAGAAATGTCCACTTTTCAGATAATATAATGCCTACCATTATACTAACAAAATCATATGGTAGTTGATTTATTTTTTTATTTATTATGTATATTTTTGGTATTGTGGGTTCTTGAAGCAATGATAAAAAACTTAATGTGTTCTGATGTAAGTGCTCTAATAGCCTCCCCTCCATTTTTAAAGTACATACATTGTTTTCAAAATGGGCACAGACTCTGTCCAGCCTTTTAAACTATCAGCCTGTTCCTATTTTCCCTTTATTACCTAAACAGGGCTTTTCCGTAGAAAGTAGTGAATGGTTTTAAATATTACGTATTATAAAAATAATCATTGGATAACTGTTCTTTAGACTAAAATTTAGAAACACTCTATTTGTGCCTTTTTCATTTTTTAATTTTAATGTGTATTGATATTTAGAGCACAAATATGAAGGTGCCATAATATGGCTTGCCAATGTTACCTCTTGAATAGTCATGTGTCATTGTCTTAAAATGGTAATTGGAGAACCTTGCATGAATTATGTGGTCATTTGTGGTGTGTGTGTGTGTGTGTGTGTGTGGGTATGTGTGTGTATGCCTGTGTTCGCTTGGGCTTTGTGTGTGTTATGTTCAAAGAGTAAATTTCTGAAAATAGGAACCAGTTAAATGTTGAAAGTTCAGGTTAGTTGAAATATTTCATTTAAATGTGCTTTATTTTGGGGGACAATGGATGACATGAAATAATTCTCAAAAATATGATCAATTTACTGCATGATGAAATGTGAAAACAGTGCCTTTTTAGGACATCAATTATAAAATTAAGTTTTAAAAATTAACAAAAGTCTCTTAAAACAGTTGTCATAAACACTATTGGTTTATTTTCAAACTAGATCTAAGTAAAAGCTTAAATGGCCAAAAGGATACTTATTAATTTATTTACCTATTTAAGTTTTATGCTTAAATTTAAAATCTAAGCAGAATTCTGTATAAAATTGGTAGATCATAGATATTACCCAGTGTTACTAAAATGGAACAGGGACTTTGGTAAGTTAAGTTTTGTGAAAATTCAACTCAGCAAACTTTGATCATAGCCAAGTATACTTGAAGAGGTGAATTATTCTGACTTGGACGTGCATGCTCTTTGATGGATAAAATACTCAATGTATTCTTGCAAAAGAAGGTGGGTTGGGTGAGTGGGTTTGTTTTAGTGTTCTCAGATTGTAAAGATAGCACTTTCAGCACACATAAGAGTATTTTACAGACCTTTTTTATACAGATTATGAGCTCTACTTTATTTAAGTGTTCATGGAATGATGTAAATTTTAGGTCCAGTTGAAAAATATCGAGTGCCTACCATATGCAAGACTTCCTCTTCACTAGGAATGAAATCACACCGTGTCTTGTTTGCAGTATGTGAACTTTATGTTTGAAAAGGAATTCTTATATTTAAATCTTTTTCTGTTGTTAATCATTGTATATTGTAACCAAGTAAATTTTGCATTCAGTTTTTAAAAATGAAGAAATAAATTGAGTCCCATTTTTGAAAATAAAATTCTGCAAAAATTATTTAAAAACTAAATCTGGGAGAAATTGATTTTCAAGATTCAAATGTATGAAAACTTATATTGAAATTTTCAGGCTCGTTTTTAATCAGCTGATGTTAATGATGAGATACGTACTACTTGTATCTTGTTGCTGAAAATATTTTTTGCATTTCAACACATTGAGTTAAAATAAAGTTGCTACTTATTCAGAATTAATTGTCTTATTTTGTGTTTATTTGAAAAATACAAACATTTTTTAGGTTACTGTGATGCTTTGCAAAAGAGTCCTGTATTTCTTATGATAAATTTGCATAGTAATTGTCTTTTCTACTTAGGGAGGCTAATACATTTTGTAACCTACAAAAGACTTATTTCTTAACTGAGATATTACTCATTTATTTTAATGTGTGCAAACCATCAATATTGAGGATCTTTTGCAGCAAGTGATAGAATTGGAAACCATTATCCTAAGCAAAGTATTTCAGGAATGGAAAAACCAACACCACACGTATGTGGGAGCTAAGCAATGGGGAGACTCAGGCACAAAGAGATGTAAAGGACATTGGAAACCAAGAAGCGGGGAGGGTTAGAGCGGAGTGAGGGATGTCAGAGTCACCAGGAAATGATGCTAGCTGGAGAAGAAGAACAGAATCAAATGCCAGACAGGGAAATTGCCCTTTAACGTTAACAGAAGGGGGCGAAATGCATGAATGCAGAATCAAATTTGTACTTTTTGCTTTGCCTGAAAGTTGGTAGCTGATATTATGTGCCTTGTATTCCTTGTGAAGTCATCTGTTCAGATCAAAGGGGGTGGATGATAGGTTTAGAGCAGGGGTCGGGAAACTTAATTTTGTGAAGGACTAGCTAGTAAATATTTCACCCTTTGCTGGCCATTCTCTGCCCCACCTACTTAACTGTGCTATTGTAGCATGAAAGTAACCATAGCCAGTACATAAACATGATTGTGGCCATGATTCATTACAACTATTTACAAAGCAGGCAGCAGGCTGGATTTGACTCAAGTTTTGAGGAGAGCAGAGGAGCTTTGAAATAACTGATGTGGAGAAGAAAACATAGATGGTACAGTTGAGATTGGAGCCCATTAATTTACAAAGGATAAGTTGAGATCCAATGTTTGCATAATTGATGTTTCTAAAGAAGTAATTGGAATAGAAGTAGTCATTAAAGATGTTCTAGTAGAACATCATTTTAAAAAAGTGAATTTTAGCAATGAGAATATTCATAGTATTCCAGGTGGAATTCATGAACAGAGATCCAAACCTAGACATACTGGGTGTCTTTTAAATTGGAAAGATAAGTAATGTGACATCCCAGTGATTAAAAAAAAAGTAAATCCTATTTCTCTCATAACACTTTTCTCTAAGGGAGAAAAAATTGACCTAAGAACTCTTATTTAGTGATTCATTTCTAATGTTAAGATTTAAATTATATAGAAATTTTTTAAGTCTATTAATATAGTACCTAAAGCTTAGGGAATGCTAAAAATTGATCAAAATCAATCCAGGTTCAGGAAGTTGAAGTTTAAAGGACTGGCAGTGAGGATTAAACTGTTAGAGGAAAGGCTAACTGGTAACATTATTTACAAATATAAATGTAAAAGACAAAATGATCATCTGTTACAAATAAAATGGAAACTAGACAAGAGGAAGAGGGGAGTTAGAGTAAAGAAATAAAGTACAGGATTCTTCCTTTTCCATAAAAAGAAATTAAAAATATTTTTTCACTGATTTTTAAACTTTGAGTTATAAATATTTAAAGAATTTTTATAATTAGGCAGCTTTATCCTACCAATTTATTCTATTGGTAGAATTTAAAATAAACTATAAATCCTGCAAAGCACAAACTGAACACTGTGTGTGGCCAAGTGAGGGAAAAATAACCACAATTTGAACACTAACAAAAGATAAGGCAAAGATAACATTACAAAGATCTAGCAGAACTAATATAACAAATGCAGTAGGTTAAATGCACCTACTATAAGAAAATCTTACTCAGCAATCTCATTCAGCAGAGTGTGCTAGCTAGACATGTAATAGATATGATGAAATCTATTCAAATAAATGACAATAAGACATAAACCTTGTGAATGGGGAAATAGAGGGTGTTGTGCAGCATATCTCAACAGTACCTATTCGCTAGCCAGGTGTAGAGGAAAAAATATTTTTAAGAGAACAAATGTGAAGGCTCAGGCTCAGCCATAAGAGAGGATGGTGATTCAATAACTAAAATTTAGTAGGGCTGAGAGGCAGTGCTTTTTTGTTGATGTGGTGTGTGTGTGTGTGTGTGTGTGAGAGAGAGAGAGAGAGAAAGAGAGAGAGAGAGCTTTATTGATGGAGGCAGAAATCCAAGTGAGAGAACTCTGAATAAGTAGGACCAGGTCAGGAACGCCCTTTCAAGCTCTAAAATTGGTCGAATTGACTAAAACAAGGAAGAAATTGAAACAATTATCAAATAATTACCTCTACAAAAGTCCTGGAAGTAAGATGGCTTTATATGGGAATTATTTCAAAGGTTCTAGGCATTGATAATTCCCATGATATGTGAATTGAAATAAATACTGAAAAATAAATAAGTACTTTTTAAAATTTCAAAATATTAAGGGAGCACAAATGTTTTTGGTTACATGGATGGTTTTTGTAATGTGTGAATCCTGGCTGTAGGTGTGCCCATCATCCAAATAGTGTTCATAGTACCCAGTAGGTTGGTTTATTCCCCTTCCCTCCTCCCCTGATCCTGGTTGCTTTTCACTGAGTTTTACATCCCTCTGTGCATTTGTGTGCTCATCAGTTAGTTCCAATTTAATAATGAGCACATGTGGTGTTTGTTTTTCCATTCTTGAGATACTCCTCTTAGGATAATGGTCTCCAATTCCATCCAGATTGTTGCAAAAGGTATTAATTCATCTTTTTTATGGCTGAGTAGTACTTCATGGTATACATATAACACTTAAATCAGTATTTTTAATCAAGTTAGTATAAACCAGATTTCTTTATGAAACTGCCAAAAATAAATGAAATCGTATATGTAAGACACTAATGCAACATCCTAGAGGTAGCAGTAACCTAGTAAATAACTAATTTCCAG
>CAUYSK010066417.1:0-10754 GCA_963575035.1 Avahi laniger
TGATTACATTTTGTGGGGGAGAGAGATTTAGGCACAAAACAGAATTTGAAAATCATTGACCTGAGTAACAGACAAAAATTGCTCTGATCTACTAAACATAACGGTAGATTACGTTGATATTTATTGAGAAAACGTGTGCGCGCACATGCACTTATGCTTAAGTTAACTACAGACTGCAAATATGTTCAACTGAACAATATAAAAAAATTCTTCTAATTCTAGACATGATGGAAAACTCTCTCTTATGCCCTGACTTATCAGTTTAAATCATGACATCGGTAGTATGTTGATATAGAACAGATAAAGCCAGTTATAATAATTTATTACTAATCACCAGAGATCAGGCATTTTCTTACAAAGATATTGCAACTGATAAGATAAGGAGTTCCCTCTAACTCTATACATCAGATTGGCTCAATAAATATTCCTTAGATAAATGAATAAAATAATTAATGTATTCATTAATTAATTTAGACTTAATTTGCCATTACACTTTTCCAATTTCAATTTTCTCAAAAAAAAATCCCACGAAACTTAATTATTTACATTCAATTTCAAGTATCTGAAATTGAAGCTTCGGCCCTGGCTAACTCAGCAGTTTTTAAGGACCATTTGTCTCTGTGCATCAGTAGCTCCTAGATATGCCTACTTGTGCATAATTGCCAAGCAAATGTGGGAGGCTACGGAAAAACAAAGTTGAAGAAATGAGAACATTATAGGGATGAGGCCCAATGACGACTTCCACATTGTTCCTCACCACACCAAGCATACCAGTCTACAGAGCACACCCTGGGACATCTCACTGTAGACGTATTTCTAGCTTCATCTGGGAGAAGCAGCAAGTTGACAGTCTCTGCTTCCTCACTGCAGTAGGAGACTTGTGGGAAATTGATGTCATTTGGGCTTGTCTCCTTGCTGAGACAAAAAGTGGAACATCCAAGAGTCAAACATATACTCCCCACTGTGACCAGGAGGGTTCCTTGGGGGAAGTTCTGCATGCTTGGCACAGCCAGCTCTTTAACGGAAAGGAGCAGAGTTTTGCGAGGCAAGGGAGCTGGGGGAATGCTCTAAAAACCACACCTCCGCCTTTTGGCATTTTAAATCAACTAAAAAGAATTCTGCGGGGACTGGCTTTTGGAACACTTCTATGCTCTTGATGAAAGCACAAGTTCTAACAGAAGTTCTGTCACAGAGTTGGTGCTCAGGAAGTGAACTTCAGAGGACATTCTTTAAAACAACGAAGCTAATGCCCTCAGAAAATGTATTAATATTATCCACTTGGAAGAGATGATAAAGACTAATTTAGGATCTCTGTCAGCCAGATATAGACACTGCCATTATACTGTTTTCAGTAGAGTAGGAAGGTAAAGGCGCAGAAATATAATCTTGGTAGGAAGAAATACATGTAAAAAAATGTATAGAAAAATTGCTCAAGGGGGCAAAAAAATGGAAGAGCAATTACTTCCATTTAGGAGAAATTACCTAAAGCTTTGTAGAAGAGGCACAACATGCAAACAGTACTCAGTAAATCATAAAAGTGATGTACCTAAAAAAATAAAGCTGGAAGGATAAATTTGAAACCTTCTCATCTCAGGGAAAACAATTGTGTATCATGTTATTTTTCCTTTATTGAATTAAAAGTAATTAGAATATCATTTAGCTAAAACATTTTATTGGAAATTTAAATGGGATTATATTACATTTATAAATTAACTTGGAGAGAAAGGATATCTTACAAATATTTAGCCTTAGTCTATAGGTTTATCCCACTGAATGAACCCACTTTTCTCTAAGTTGACCAAGAGGAGTGTGTTGGATTTTTGCTTTCTCATACAATATCCATTTTCCATTGTTCCATCATGCAATTTGTTTTGTCTTGGTAACTGTTTGAATTTTTTGTCCTTAAAATATAATTGGGATTGGAGTATGCGATAAGATCATAAAATGACCCTGTCCAAAAATAATGCCTGTGTCTGTGGTGAGTGTAATAAAGATTATGTAGCCTCGAGACAGAAAATATATTTTCCAGTGAGATTCACTCTTATTGTGTGTTTTCCTAACCTTTGCCACACTCATCTTTCTATACACCCTACACCTTCTAAAGTCTGAAAACAAAAAATTAAGACTCCCTGATTTAGAGTGGATTAAAGGGATGAATTGGTGTTGAGAAATGTATTCCCTGTTGAGAGAACGTGTTTCTACTCACCTCACAGTGGCATAACCTTTGCAGTCAGTCATTTCTGTGGGAAATAGTGATTACCATCAATTTTTAACTTTCAAGTAAAATATGGTTAAGAAAGAAAAAGACACTTACTATTTTTCTCTGAACCAATAAATTATGTCTGAATTTTGGACCAACACCAAAGCATTATGGTCTGTGGAAAGAGAGTTAATGATTCACCTCCACATTGTTTAAGAATTGATTTAACATGAAATATTTTTATAGGAGATTATTAACTGCTTCATAGACACTTTAAGAAAATACATAGATATATATGTTTTGGGTGCAGTTTGAAGGGTTTTACTGAGACCCTGATGACTGTTCTTGGACCAAGGGTCAATGGATGTCAAGTTAGGAAACCATGATCTATATTGTTTAAGATTACCTTTAAAACTATTAGCTGCAGGCAAAAATGGTGGAGACAGGCACAACTTCAATGTGAAATGGTCATGACATCATAAAAACTAGAAGAGGGTTTGCTGATAAAGCAGTACCTAAGATAAAGAACTCAGAACACAGTATTCCTCTAAACTTCTCCAAAAAAGAAAGAAACAAAGAAAAGTTTGTCAAGTTATTTAAGCCATATTCATTTGCTTTGAAAACGAACACACATAAAACAAAGAGAAATTCGGTCAGACTAGCTATGCTATATCACGTACTCAAAACCTACATAATCAAAGGTTGATGTTTCTTTCTACCAGAAAAGTATTACTTTTATTTTACAAATTCAACAATATTATTTATTATATTCATCATCATATCTTGCTCAGTATCAGGAAGCCTGCTTCCAATATATGACTGCTTTAGAAGAATTTGATATGAGTTATTATTATTTTTAATTTTCATAACATAAAAATTTGTAAATCTCATTTAGAGATCTAAAATTCTTACCATTACAATCAATGTTGCACATTTAAGTATAAATGACTGCATATTCTAATGATAAGGGCCAGGGGTAATTGTTGGACCAGAAAGTAAAGCTTCCAAGAGCAAATAGTATTGGAAGAAAGATTTGGCTGAAAGCTATGGTTTCTTTTGTGGGATACAACCAGTGCCCGGAGAGAATCACTTTCCAGGCTTGCTCCCACACCCCTGAGGTCAGACGGAAGTTACTGGCAGCATTTCTTTGGTGTGCAGGCCAATTTTCTTCCCATTCTATGAACCTGTTCCTGTGTGATGATGAGGCTAGACAATTTTGAGGCTGAAAACCTGAAAACCCTGATAACGAGGAGCTCCAGTATTTCCTTTCTGAGAAATAATGAAAGTTTTGGAGGAATAGCCATCCAAACTCAGTGAAAGAAACTAAGTTTCCACAGAAGACTTTGATTGAATTACAGGAAAAAAATCAATGGAGTAAAATTAATTCTGGTGCTCACTAAAGCCGTGCCCAATTTGGACTGAACGGAGGGCCAATGTGAGGAAATCCAAAGCAACAAGCAGCACCAGAAGCAGATCCAGGGTTTTGGGGGCCTGCACTTTATACAATTTATGAGTCCTTCTTTCAGAAAACTAATTTAAAAAGTTATATTTTTGCAAAATGTGCATGTACAATCAACCATACAGTGTTATCGCCGCACTGAGAATCTTGAAAAGAGCTTATATAATTTACAGTCCTGAAGATTAAGCTCTTTCACTTCACAACATAGCTTCTTCTGAGAATCACCTACATAACGGAGAAAGAAATATATGGGTTAAATATCTACCTATATGCACCTATAAGGAAGATTATATGTGATAATATACCACCTAGAGAATAGTTAGTAGTCATTTCAATAAATTTTCATTTCTGCTCCTACCATTCTTTTCTATTTTATATAGACATCAACAATTGATTTTAAAATATAAAAAAAGTGTTAAGAGGAGTCTGTGAAGTAGTTCCATATAGTAAAATCTATAATATTTTTATGTAGGTTTTATGAAATAGGGGACATTTTGATGTGGTTATTTCAAAGCAGAGATTTTAACTTGTTTTTAAAATAGCACTTAAACTTCTTATTTATTTGCTTAGTATTGGCTAATAGTGCAGATCTTGTTATGGGGGAAGCAGACTCTGAATGAGATTAGCACGCAGGATGTTTATTAGGCAGTACTCTCAGGATTAAGCCTGGGGAAGGGAATGTAATGTAATTTTGCAGAGGGAGAAGTTGGGCAATGATGAGGCCACATTGAAGGCCTCAGCCAAGCCCAAAGACAGCTGTGAAGATGGAAGTGCTGCTGCTAATCCTCCAGAGTTGGGGTTTGGGCGTGGTGCCATCATGGCATGTAGGCTGCCCTTGGAAGTGCCCTTTAAAGCCACGGCAACTTTAGAGAGAACTAACAGTTAGGGGTGTCATTCATCTGCACTCACACCACCTGGGAGAATGAGTCCTTTAATCCAGCAGGCTGAATCTGAAAAATCATGCACAGGGTCCACTGTAGTCTACCCCTTGTAGCATTCAGGCGCACCTCTTTGAATAATTTCTCGAGTAGCTCCTTCAGGATTCTGGTGGGCTGCTTGATGGAGGCAATGTAGGAAAACAAGATTAGTAGGGCCCACTGGAGCTCTCTTTTCCCACTAAACTTCTTTGTCCTGCTGAAGCTGGCTCATGATGCTCATTATCTCCTTTCTCTTCCATCAATTCCAGCTTCAATTCCATCAATGCTTCCCTTTGGCCAGCCCCTCTACAGATCTGGGTGGTTTATCCCTGAATTGTATGAATCTCTGGTCATGACACTATTCTCAGACTGTAACGCCTGCATTCATTCACTTGCCATAAAAACTGGCCAAGGGTGTAACAAGAGACATTGGAATGAATTACCTCTATGCCAAACATATCCCCCCTGTTTTCTTTTTGTAAAAGAAGCCTCCAGACGATGGTCAATTACCTTTCTAGGATGGTTACTTCTCTTCTTGTGTGCTATTTCTTTAGGATAAGGAACCCAAAGGATCCAGGCAGCAGCTATAACTTGAGCTTAAAGGAGAATTCTGCTGTGTCGCTTAGTAGAAGCATTCCTTCTTTGAAAACCAGAACCTCTAAATCCAGAAAACCATTTGTGGGAATGGGAAGTGAAAATTTCCTAAGTAAATCATTGGAATGATGATAAATGAAACCATTCGTATGTTCACACTTTTGTCCCTGGACCTATTTGTTGTATATGTTGGGGCACATACTGCATAAAATTTAGAGCATATATTGAATCCAGGAGAATGGTTCCCTGTCTTCACAAGGCATTATCTCTGGCACCTCATCTGTGCCTTCGACGGGCCATTTTAGCATGCTCCAATACTCTGAAAGTTCTGAAATAGTGATGTTGGTTGAAGCTCGAAGGGTAGCAAAGATAAACTAAGGGTAGGAAAAAGCAATTCGATATTGAGAATATGTACCTATCCGAGGCAATAGAATGAATCACTGCTCCTTCCACAGTGGAAGACATACAGTGTAGTTAACTTACCCTCAAATAGAGGATTGGTCTCCTGAAGGATGTTGCAATAATAGGGACTCCACATTGATCTCTGTGGCTGTCAGTTTGGACAATTTCCAAGGACAATAGCTAGATCAAATTTTAGTGAGCAGGAGCCCATGTTTTGGAGCACATGGTCTCATTCCTGTTCAAAGTTACTGCATTTGTATGACCATTTTTCTAGTACTGAGGTGTCTAATGACAGAGGATGGCAGGTTTAGTCATCAAGAAGTTTTGGTCATTATATTTATCTGGTTGATTCTGTTTCATGACAGATGCTCTCTGGTGGCATTAATTTGTGAGACAATGACTTTCACATTGTGTGATTACTCCTATGAATACATCCAAATGTCTCCACTCCACACCTCTCTTCTCTGATCTTTCAATTCTTCTCCTTCCAGGACCTTCTGTCAAACTAGTCAAGATATTTGCCATTGTCCATGAGTTTACATGTACTCCAACTTTGGGCCACTTCTGTATCCACAGAAAGCAGATAACCAAGAACACTATTCAGAGCTCTGCTCATTGAGATGAGTTTGGCTCACCAGTGATCTTATTAAAAAATCACCCATTCTTGGGGCTATAGTATAATGTGGTACATTTTAAGTTTGCCTATATATACCAAGCTGCTGCATTGCTCAGTCAATAATGCTATTTTCTCTTCCGTCATCTGGTCGTAAAGATCACCCCCATATAGCTACAGGTAACAATTGAGGGAGAGGCAATGGTATAATAGTGTTGGATGCCATGAGATCTGGGCCCATCAGCTCATTCAGGTAATTTCTACCTTCTGGCCCTGTTTGTGCTCAGTCTTTGAACTTATAACTTGATGGGTTTGACAGAACCTAGCTCTTGATGAGCAGTTCTGGTACTTGTTTAGGCATTAATGTTAATGTCAAGGAATATTAATACCTGGAGGTATATTTTTCAAAAGTTTTATAATCTTTTACTGCAGATGGCATAGTGTTAGATTCTTGTGTAGTCTCCTTCCCTTGAATTTGGACTGGCCCTCTAATTCGTTTTTGACAAATGGAACATAGTGGAACAGATACAACATGATTTCTGAAGCTAGGTCTTATACGGCCTTGCAACTTATACCGGGATCTTTTGGAACACATGCTCTGGAGAAAGTTAACACCATGTAAGAAGTCTAACTACTCTAAGGCTGTGATGCTCTGAAGAAATCCAAGCTAGTCACATACAGAGGCTATGGGGAGAGAGCGATGCATGGCCAGGCCCAGCCAGCTGCTCTATTTGAGATGTCAAACACTTGAATGAAGGAGCTACACAGCATCCAGTCCAGACTTCAAATGACTCTGGGCCAATCACTGATACCAGCAAATTCTCTTGGATGACTGGTATTCTAAATGAATCAAAGTAGCAATCATCTTAAAACAATATTATATTGGGGCAATGAAATTCCTATGAGATAAATTTCCAGATTCTTAATTTGCCTTGCATGTGATAGAATTTGCTTCTCTGCCATGTATATTATTGTATTCATTTTTGTCTTACTTTTAATCTAGGTCCTTTCTTAGGAGACATTCATCTGTAAGACTGTATGAATTTTTTTGCTATAATATGTAAAATTATAATATCATGCTATCCTCATCTCCTAAATTAAAATGTACTGTAGGGCTCTACTTCAGTAGGATTCATTTTCAAATTAAGTTTTATTCTCACCAAAGTCACCTAATTAGGCCTTTTCTAGCAAATAATAAATCATTTCACTAAAATCATCTTTACCACATTTCCTAAGACTGAGAAATAATCACATACTTTGTTAGGAAAAAGTTATTTAACATTAAAAAGATTTCAAAAATCAATTTATACGCATGATAAATGGAATAGTTGAAATAAAGACTATTATGGGAAGTTACTGATAAACAAATTTTGAGTTTAGTATTTTCTGGAATCTACTGTTTATTTCAGCTCTTTGCTATTGTTTTTGTTTTCTGCCTTAGAGAATACTGAACAATTTCAGCCTTTCCTTAGTTTAGGATCTTGAGGTGATCATGGCTTAATTTTCTAATTGGTAACTTCAATGTGCAGCATTCTGGCTTCAGGTGAAAGTTGCATCTGGATTTACCAGGCAAATTTTCTTATAATTGAATAATTTCCTGAGAGCCTATTTTGTAATACACATATATTTTTTTCTTCTAAGATTTAAGTACATGAGTAAAAATTCTGCTAGTTCAGGAATTTGGTTATTCGAGCAAACGTTACTGTAATATGATAAGGCCTCTTGGCTAAGTTTACTACAATCAAATCCGAGGATAAGAACCAATAACATGCAAGCATTTGTACAGTTTCTGCTTTTACTGCAGTGGGAATTTGACCCACATTGTGTATTTCCGTTTATTAATAGTTTCCAAAGCAATGTGCTTGTGCTATTGACTAATTCTGCTGGATACATGTGTCCTCTGTACTCTACCTCTGACTAGAACCCCTAATATTTGGTATAATTTGATTTATTTTTCTGGGGTACCCTCTTATAAGTATAATATTAAAAATAATCTTCTACCCACTTAAATCCACTCTATATTATGTTTCCTCTATATGGCACTCAGTTTGGAAATCAATACTATTTAGATTTTTATAGTACTTTAAAGAACATAACATTTATATCTTCTACCTCATTTTAATTTTTCTCACAGGCCTTCGGGCTAGGGTTTAGGCTAAGTTCTCAAGGCCAGTCAATAGTGTAATGGAAATTTTGTTTCTAAGTAGTGTGCTTTATCCAGTATAATACTCTTTCAAATTAAGATTTCACAATGTTGAGATTCCCTAACCTATCTCCACTAAGAAAAAAATTACATTTCATAAGTCTTTTAGAACGAAATGTTCAAGAAAATATTCTTTTTGACATTGTTAGTTTGTGTGCATAATTCAAAATTTTCATCCTAATAACAACAAAACATATGCCCTTCACTACTGTCTTCTTTCTACTCTTTCATTTGCTTTTTAGCTTCTGTGTTATTTTTAGCTCCATTCATAGACATTTAACCCTTACTTATCTGGAGTCATGGCACCTCTTTTATCATTGAGACAACTTTTTTTCAATCAGAAAGTGAGTTCATGTGGTTTCCTGGATACTAAAAACAGCCCAGAGTGATGACAGGACCACATATATGCTGACTGCTTTGTCAATTCCTCCACTTGCCACATTTCTTCCTATGAGTCTTTGGTAAAGTCCGGCATGTTCTTTGTAAACATAGGGTGACTGAGTCCTAGAATAAAGCAGATCCCAAATCATACGCAAGCATGCTCTGACTCTCACCAAGTTAATTTTTCCTCCACTGGGTTCCTGGAGCACTTCCTACTTATATCTATTATAATTTATGAAGAAGATCTCAATGGCAATCACAAAATTAAATGGGACTTGATTAAATTAAAAAGCTTCTGCACAGCCAGGCAAACAAACAACAGAGAAAATAGACAACTTACAGAATGGGAGAAAATATTCACATGCTACACATCCAATACAGGAATAATAACCAGAATCTATAAAGAACTCAAACAAATCAGCAAGAAAAAAAACCAAGCAACCCCATTAAAAAGTGGGCCATAGACATGAACAGAAGCTTTTCAAAAGAAGATAGACAATGGCCAATAAACATGAAGAAATGCTCAGTGTCACCAATCATCAGAGAAATGCAAATCAAAATCACAATGAGATATCACCTCATCCCATGAGAATGGCTTTTATCAAAAAGTCACAAAACAGTGGATGCTGGCATGGACACGGAGAGAAAGGAACACTTATACACTGCTGGTGGGACTGCAAACTAGTGCAACCTCTATGGAAAATAACATGGAGACTCCTCAAAGAACTAAAAGTAGACCTACCATTTGATCCAGCAATCCCATTACTGGATATTTACCCAAAGGAAAAAAAGTCATTTTATCAAAAAGACACTTGCACTCGAATGTTTATTACAGTACAATTCACAATCGAACAGATGTGGAACCAACCCAAGTGTTCATCAACTCATGAGTGGATTAATTACATTTGGTCTGTGTATACCACAGAGTACTACTCAGCCATAAAAAGATGGTGAACTAAAGCCTTTTGCAACAATTGGAATGGGCCTGGAGAACATTCTCCTAAGTGACATATTGCAAGAATGGAAAAACAAACACCACATGTGCTCACTATTAAACTGGAACTAACTGACCAGCACTCATGTGCACAGATGGAAGTAAAACTCAACAGTAAAAATCATGCAGGTGGGAAGTGGGAGGAGGGCATGGGTGAACTCATACCTAATGGGTACAATGTACACTGTCTGGGTGATGGGTGCACTTATAACTTTGACTCAGCAGTACGAAGGCAATCCATATAACCAAAAATTTGTACTCCTGTAATATTCTGAAATAAAAACAAAATAATATAGAAAGATAAAAATAAACATGCTGTCACCACTAATATAATCAGTCATTTCTAGGGCCTACTCCCATGTGCTCTTTCTCAATCTTGACTATCACTCAGTATCATGATTTCTATTCTACATTTTCTCTGTAACCTACAACCTTGACTGCAAACATGATCCTAAAGTAAAATTGATCATCGGTGTAGATCATATTTTTTTCTTAATACAATACCATACAAGGTGGTGAGAGCAAATTTAGAGGAAAAAACATAAGAAAAGGAAATGACAATCAGCAATTATAAAATCACTCATGTTATCAATTAAAAATACCAATTATAGACATGAACAGAAACTTTTCAAAAGAAGACAGAATAATGGCCCAAAAACATATGAAAAAATGCTCAATATCAAATCATTAGGGAAATGCAAATTAAAACCACAATGAGATACCACTTATCTCCAGTGAGACTGGCCTTTATCAAAAAGTCCCAAAACAATAAATGTTGGCGTGGATACGGAGAGATAGAAACACTCATGCACTGTTGGTGGGATTGCAAACTAGTGCAACCTCTATGGAAAGCAATATGGAGATACCTTAAAGAGATACAAGTAGAAGTACCATTCGATCCAGCAATCCCATTACTGGGCATCTACCCAAAAGAGCAAATGATGCTGTATAAGAAAGACACCTGCACCCGAATGTTCATAGCAGCACAATT
>CAUYSK010066418.1:0-16621 GCA_963575035.1 Avahi laniger
TCACATTAAAGATGAAGGAAATAAATCACGTGATTATCTCAAGTGTTGCAGAAAAGCATTTGACAAAACCCAACACCCTATCATGATAAAAACAAACATGTAACATAGTAGTAACAGAAAGGAGCTTCGTCAACACAATATAAAGCATTCTGAAAACCCACAGCTAACAACATACACTAGGTAAAAGACAGGAAGGTTCCCTCCAAAGATCAGGAACAAGACAAGGATGCCTGCTTTTGTTATTTCCATTCATGGTACTGGAAGTTCTAGCCAGAGTGAATAGGCAAGGGGAAAAAAAGCATCAAATTGGTAAGGAAAAAGTAAAACTATCTCTATTCATAGACCACATGATTTAATGTATAGAAAATATTAAAGAATCTACAAAAAAATATTAAGAGCTAATAAATGAATTCAGCAGTTTTAGGATACATGATGAACACACAAAAATCATTTGTATCTCTATACACTACAAGTGAATTACTGAAAAATTAAGAAAACAATACCATTTACAATAGAGTAAAAAAATAATAAAATACTTAGGAATAAATTTAACCAAGGTGCATGACTTATATATGAATACTAGAAAACATTGCTAAAAAGAATTAAAGAAGATCTAAATAAATGGAAAGACACTCTATGTTCATGGATAGGAGGATTTAATATTGTCAAGATGGCAATACTCCTAAAAATGATCCACAGATTCAATGACATTTGCATCAAAATCCCAATGGCCTTTTTGCAGAAATCTTGACTGTACAATTTACATGAAATACATCGGACCCTGAATAGTCAAAACAATCTTATAAAAAAAGAATAAAGTTGGTGGGATCACACTTCTTGATTTCAGAACTTACTATACTATAATGCAACAGTAATCAAGACAGTGTGGTACTGGCATAAATATAGGCATAATTATATGTGGTACTGGCATAACTACAGATCTATGGAATAGCACAGGGAGCCCAGGAATAAACCCATACATCAACCATTTATTAGGAAAGTAATTTTTCCAACAAATGAGTCTGGGATAATGCTTCAAAAGAATGAAGTTGCACTTCCACCTCATACCACATTAAAAAATTACCTCATAATGGATCAAAAACCTAAATAAAGAGCATAAACTACGTATTCTTAGAAGAAATCAGGAGTAAACCTTAATGACCTCGGATTTGGTAATGGTTTCCTGGATATGACACCAAAAGCACAAGAAACCAAAGAGAAAACAAAGTGGACTTCGTGGAGATTAAAAGTTTTGTGCATCAAAGGATACTGTTAAGATGAAAGGTTCACTGACTTTGAGAATCATGACATCACATCAAATTAGCATTTCAGCCTCACCTGGTTGATATCACCAAGGCACCTAAAGAACTACAGATGAAAGTGATGGAGCTCTCAGTAGATGACATTTTGAAAGTCATTGTTTGATGCTAAGAAAGATCCAATTGAAATATGGAAAAATGCAGTGGAATACCCACGCCTTTGGCAACATGCTCGAAAAATGTTTTCTTGCTTTTCAACCACTTATTGCTGTGAACCTACATTCTCCTACCTGACCCAAATCAGGATGCCCTTAGGGTCACGAATGACTGATTCCCATCTAGAAGATCAACTGAAACTGTGGACCTCCGTGCTGCAGCCAAGTAGTCAATGCTTTCCAACAAAAAGCAGACACAACAAAGTCATTAAAATGTTAACTTTAAAATTAGTTTTCATTTTTTGAAATTATTAAGTACATAGGAGTTAGATTTTTACAAAATAATGTACATTTTTAAGTATATCTAATTGATCTAATTGAATGTGGCCTTATTTGATTACAGCTAAGTTAGTGTGGCCCTCCAACATGAAAAGGTTCCCCACCCCTGTCCTAGCCACTTGGTTCCGCCAGGTCCCAGGGCAGCCTGCTCGTCCCTGTAGCCCCCACTGGGAGGCGCTTGCCTCTCCACTGTTAGTGGAGAAATGCCCTTCCCTGCGCCAGCTCCGGCTCTCCAGCTGTAGGCCAGCTCCGGCCACACCTGCTGGTTCTCCTGGGCCTTCATCAGGCCTGGTGCCTCCCTCCGCTTTCTTCTGTCACACCTTGATGGTCTGGGGTTGTCGTTGCTTTGTCCCTCCCTGCTTTTATTCTGGTACTTGTGAAGATAGCTCATCACCTAGCTTTGTTGTAAATGATACTCATGGGTTTTTGGTTTTGCTTTCTAGCTTCCCTTTTTTTATGATGAGATTTCCTAAGACAAAAACGAGGCTGCTGCCATATTCCTGGGTCTCTCCTCTGAAGACCTCTGGGAAAAGAGTCTCTCGTTTCTCTTGAAAATTAATCCCCCAAGCAAGGAATCTGTACTTATGTGTGAAACAGCTAGTTTATTAGGGATCCAGCCCATTTTCTTTTAGTCACCCATCTGAGAGAGCTACAGAACAACTTCTCATGGTCCTTAAGGGCACCACACCTGCGGCTAAGTGTACTGACTTCCCATTCCCCCCTCCTGCACCACAAACAGCCCTTCGCCCTTCCTTCCAGACCGATCTTTCAAAGTACACTGCTCGTCAGCTAGACTTCTGGCAGAGCTTGAACAGAATAAAAAATCCTGCCATTCCTCCAAAGAAGACATGAGTTCCCATTTCTTTAAGACTTTTATTTTAGAGAAAAATCGGTTATTTTTCTTCTCTGTTACTGCCATTCAACTTAACTTCACCACAAATAACCTGGTGGATCAACCCTCTCACATTAACATCTCTGGTTTTACCTGACACATCTGTGTAAGACAGCTACAAGAAAAAATCGACGTGTTTAGACAGTTGGGAGTTAGTCCGATTGTTTTCTCTATTTCTCTCCCAGATCTGATTTTAAGAAGAGTTCTGCGTTTGTATATATGAAAGTTCTACTTTTGTGCCCAAAGACTGATTTTTCTACAAAGACAGTTTGACAGTCTTTAATGCCATTTTTAACCTCTAATTAATGGAAATAGTGGCAAACAAATAGAAGGAATGTGCTTGGTTCTGAGCTCAGTTTATAGACACATTGATTAACACATTGACTTGCCATGTGAGTGGTATTTGAGCTTGGGGCCTTGTGAAGCAAAACCCTGCAGTTGGTTCGTGAAAATTCTCCTACTTATTGAAGTTCTTATTGTTACAATTAATGTTGACAATTTAATTCTGAAAACGTGGATTGTGTTGCTTAGAGCTCAGGCACAGAAAACAATAAAAAAATAACGAATTAGAAAGGATCCTTTTGTTTTAATAAAACATCATAGCCTCAGGGGAAGAAAATTTTTTTTTCTATTGTGGCAGTCAATGTGTTAAAGAGATCTATGGAAAATTTAAATACACTTAAAATTTAATTTTTTTCAAGAGTCATCTTGCAGTCAGTAGACATCCCATTTACAGCCCGAAGGCAGACAGTCACTATCCATTACTCAATAAGCCGACTGTGAGAAGGTGGGAGGAACATGGTAATCTAGTTTGCTTCTAGGCTCTGGGGTTTCTTCCTCATGTGAATGCTAAACATCTTGAAATCCTTTAACGAGCTACTGACTCTGGTCTTGATTTGCACATGAGAGAAGGAAGTCATATGAACATAAGGGCAGAATATTGCCTGTAGATCATGCGTGTCCGGAAGCAGAGAAGCTCCCAGAAGGGGAGGAGCTGCTGCTGCTGCTGCTGGGGAGTGTGTTTGCGCCCGCACGTGTGTGTTTCCCAAGGGGAATTTTGTCAGGGTCCTGAGGGAAGGCTTAAGTAATATATTCACAAATAACAAGCCAGATCATTCCAGTAAAAATTCCTTTAGTGCATTAATCAGCTTCTACTACATAGCACTTCCATGAAATACTTTTATAAGTGCCGAGGAAGAAATGTATCATCTCCCTGGAGCGTGGAAAGATGCTCAGTGGAAACGTGGGGGGAACAGGGAAAAACAGGACCACACTCCGCAGTCCACGAACCTCAAGGCCCACAGGTGACGCAGGCACCATGTAACATAGGCTGCCAGAGTTTTGACTTGCAGTGATTAGAAAGGGCTTTGGAATTTTTTTTTTTTATTAGAGTTGAGGGGTAATGGCAGAGACTTATGCAAATTTGTGCAAAATCCAGAAAGGATGGGAAGCACTAGGAAGACAGCAGGAAAGGAGAGGCCTTCTGTGGATCACACTGTGGTAGTCATTGGTGACATCTTGAAAATTGATCCAGATTTTACATCTTTTTCCTTGTGTTAACCTGCATGATAGGCTGTAAGTGCGGCAGTGGGCTGGTGATGTCTCTTTATCCGACTTCCTGGCACCCATCGATCAATAGCCGCTTCGTGGCCTGTAAACTCAGTTACATTTCACTTCCCTCTGAAGCCTGTTTCTCAGAGCCACTAGTTCAGGACTGAATACCCAGTCATTTCTAGATGCCTTTGTACAGGGAAAAGAGACATCAATGGGAAGTGGGAAATCATCTAATTAAGAGTCTTTCACTTGAAGGTCTAATTTGAATCAATTCGCATTCTAATAAGGAAGTGATTTGTTAAGAATTCCTGCAAGCTTTGCTGTGTCTAAGTACAGCCCTGTCAGCTCCCGGCCAAAACACAAACGCGAACTTGTCAGTTAAAGCAAGTTGTTATGCATTGCTTTCTCCACTTCCAGAGAAGAATGCAAATGTTCCTCATGACCACCAGGGCGGGAGTAGGAGAGGGGTGGGCAGGGGCGCCCCGGATGCACTGCCTGTTGCCCCGGATCCTAGAATCCTTGGTACTTTTCATGCATCGCTGTTGAAGGATATTCCACCTGGTGCCACCCCAAGGAACAGCCACTGTCCTTTCTCCACAGCTAGCTGCCCAGAATGGACTCTGGGTAAGATTGTCCCTTCCTAATTGCCCAACATTGTACCCCACATCCAACAGTCATTAGATGCAGGCTGCCCCCAGAAAAGGGACAAAGGCAGGCAGAGGGTGATTCCTGGGGAGGGGCCCCGCTCTGAGCCATCAGCAGGCAGTGCTCTCGGACAGCCTCCGTCCTGGAGGGGAACAGGGGAGCGCCTGCCGGGGGCCCTCCTGGGAAGCTGCTGCTGTTTTAATACATTGACTGCTGTGTGAGTTGTGTTTAACTCAGGCTGGTTTTGAGCCCAGGGCTTTGTGAGACAAAACTCTGCAGCTGGTTTGTGAAAATCTTACTAGTTGATGTTCTTATTGTTACAATTAACATCGACAATTTAATTCTAAAAATGTGGACTGTATTGCATATAACTTGCACACAGAAAACAATAAAAAAATAAACAAATTAGAAAGGATCACTTTGTTTTAATAAAACATCGTGGCCCCAGGAAAATTTATTTTTCCAGTGTGACAGTCAGTGTATTAATCTTGATATATTATGATCATGTTTACCATCTCGAATCTTTTATTTATCTGTTTACTCTCCTTAACAGTAGGACTAATTAGTTGACCAGTAGAAGTTAACATCTCACGGGAAGGCTGTTTCTCCACAAACTATTTCACTTGGGACGGATGTGTCAATGGAAGTGGACGAGTCGCCGCTACAAAACGGCTCGGACCGAGTCCGGCTTTGTGGGATTGCAGCGTAGAGTCGGCATCACGAGCTTTCTTCCAGGGCCAGTGCTTGCCCACTTTGCATCCCTCCTGGCGTCATCGCTGGTGTGCGCCGTGACGGAGGGGCACCCTTCCCTTGCTCTAACTCTAATCCCATCTGTACTCTCGCTTGGACTTGGGAAGCCTGGACTGGGCAGAGGGACTTGCAAATTCTACTTGCGTGGAAGTGATGCCCCCCCTGAAAACTGCCTCCGTCAATTTACATGTAGGTATTTTGACCTTACTATACTTCGAGGGCAGGATCATGAACTCCCATTTAAAGCCACTTTTGCGTTTGTTGAGGAATATACGTGTAGGTATTAATGTGCTAGGGCTGCCGTAACAAAGTGCTGCAGACCGAGAGCTTCAACAGCAGACATTTATTTTCTCACAGTTCTGGAGGCTGGAAGTCTGAGAGTGAGGTGTTGGCAGGGGTGGCTTCTCCCCAGGTTCATCCTTGGTGTGCAGACAGCTGTCTTCTCCCTGCATCCTCACATGGTCTTCCCGGTGTGTGTGTGTCTGTGCTCTTGGAAGGACACTAGTCATATTGGATTAGAGGCCACCCATACGATCTCATTTTAACTTGAGTGCTTCCTTGGAGACTCTATCCCCAAATGCAGTCCCATTCTGAGATTCTGAGGGTTAGCACTTCAACATATTCAATCTGGGCGGACACAATTCAGCCCATCACAGTGTATCACCCACTGCATTCTTAGTTTCTGCTCTGTCAGGATTCACACCTCCAAAGAATTGCTTTTAGACCTGTGTCCAAAACGTTTTTTCCTTAAAAGGCTGTTATTATTTCTCTCATGGGTAGTTTTTAATTGTGTAATTTTCTTTAGATGTCAGTTGTGTCCATAGTCATTGTGCCCAGAGCTACACTTCCAGCCCATGTTTAGAATAGCACTGTGGCTCTCAGACCTGCACACGCACCAGCGCCACCCAGAGGGCTTGTTAAAACACAGACCTCTGGGCTCCACCCTGAGTTTCAGGCTTAGCGGGTCTGGGGTGAGGCCTGAGAATTTGCATTTCCCGTAAGCTTCCAGGGGATGCAGATGCTGCTGGTGGGGGACCAGACTTCCAGAACTGCTCGTGCAGCTCACCCTGCCACTCCAGAGGCTGTCCACTAAGGGGCGCCATGGGAGCGCCTCTGGCCTGGGCTATCGCTACTGCGTCAAGCTGTTCAACATCAGCTAACTCTAGTATGGGAGCATCTGTGCACAGGGACCCCCTCCACCTCCCATTGACGTCCTCGTCCTTGTAGAAGGGCTCTCACCTTAAATTGTTACCACTCAACCTCGTCTGTGGCTTTCAGACTTCAAAATTTTAAATAAACCGATAATGAATAAAGCAGTCACGAACTATAATCTTTATAAGGGTCCTTTTGGTATCTAAGTGATCAGCCCATGCAAAATAGAGCCTAGGAATGTGAAAGGGTCTTACTTCTGCTTTCTTGTTCTTACATTTTATCTGTCAGAGTCAAAAGAAGATTCATTTACTTGTGAAATTAATTTCCTATCCATCTGTCATCTTCACTCCTTATTTTTTGCACAGTGCAATGTGAGCTATTTCTATTTAAAACTAAAATATGCTTGCAATTGACAGCAAGATAAGCATAAGGTTTTGCATGACTCAGCTAGGTTAATCAAAGAAAATGGTTGCTATTTTGGGAGAAGGGAAGCTAATTAAATATGTAACTAATTATATTTATTAGAGAAAACTAATATAATTAAATTGTAATTTTGAGTGGTATGAGTCAGTCTGATGATTAAAAGTGAGAGTCATGAATAAACACAGTATATTAATATACCGGGGACTGCATGGTTGAAGTCTTGAGAAAGTTGTGATGGGCTTGGTTATGTATATACTCCACGAGTTTGTGTCCAAGAATTTTAAATGGTCAGCACAAGCTTTATAATTACATTATAATTTTTTTTAATGCTTTCTAGCATTTTTCCAAGTGATGTGTAGAAAATAATGATCAAGAATGCAACTTTGTGGAGGGAAAAGAATTCTACTAGAGGAAATAAAAGGCACAGGGAGAAATGTATTACTTTGTTACAAGCAGATTTGTAAACACTTGATTAGCAAAGATGTTTGTCAGAAATTTTTTTTCTGTTTCATCACACTTCAGATTAGCAAAGAATATTGCCTTTTGTCAATAGCAAGATGAGAAATAAATTTTGCATGTGGCAAGGAAGAAGAAAAATAATGAATCAAAAGCTCACTTTTAAGGGCCATTCTTGTCAGAACCAAGTGGTGACTCGCGGAGAGAGGGAGATGGAGATGGGAAGACAGATCCTGTCCACCGCCCTGGGGCTCACCTCTCAGGTTCGTGCTCATTTGTGGTCTCTGGTGTGGGGCAGAGAGGAATTGAGGGATAAAACAGTAAAACCATTGAGAGAGGCAACCTGAGATCCTCAATCATACATTATTTAAGAGGAAAATTGCCTGCTCTTTCAAATGGAATCCTAAATTTTAATTTTCACATCTGGGATACATGTGCTATTCAGTCTCCATTGTAAAGAAAAACGTGCACTCACATAGTGTCTCAGTTTGCTCAGGCTGCTGTAACAAAATATGGCAGGTCCTAGAACAACTTGTTTTGGTATAAGATTGATGAGAAAAAAAAATTGATGCTGGGTGAGGCGGCTGACTGTGGAGTCTGCATGTTCTCCCCAGGTCTGTGTGAGTTTCCTCCTGGCACCCTGGTTTCCTCCCCCATTCCAAGGCTGTGCCCGTTAGGTGAACTGGCACGTCTACATGGTCCCAGTGTGAGTGAGTGTGTGCGCGAGTGTGCCCTGAGCTGCTGGGATAGGCTCTGGCCACCCAAGACCCTAGACTGGAATAAGTGGGTTGGTAAATGAGTGAATGAATGAATGAATGCAAATTAGTGTCAAATAAAAATTTGTCAAGTGTACCATAATCAAAGAGATGCATTACAGTAAACGGTGCGGTAGGAAAGCGCTCAGACAGCTGCCATGCTTGCCACGGCTGGTTTTGAACTGCCAGGTGGCCAGGGGTGCTCCCGACAATTTTTGCTTTGCAAACATTTATTCCCTGATTGAACTTATCACCGCTACAACCACCGTCCCTCGCTGATTCACCAAAAATTGGTGAATAATTCTCTTATTTGTTTTTAGTAATCTTTTTTAAATGTATGTATACCTCACATTTATTTCAAAGTTTAATATTAGAAGTGTTTGAGTCTTTATTTAGAAATTTGGTAATGTTTTTGTGACCAGAAATATGCTGTAGGAAATTAAGTCTTGTTTATATACATTAGCCTATGGGGAAATTGGTGCTTCTGGACTAAGTATTCTAAAGACAGCAGGCATAGATAGAGCGTGGTCCAGTGCGGGAAAATGAGCCCTTTCCGGTGAATGTACTGAGTATTTAAATTTAATAAGCATTAAATCAGCAGTTAATCCACAGGAGCACTTGGTGCTGCTGCCTGCAAATGGAGAGGTGCACACTTTCCAGGAAGCAGGGACACGTAGGGGCAGAGGGTACACAGCCAGCACTGACAGAGTGTCCCTCAGGTGAGCAATCCCCAGTGCAGGGCCACTGGAGACACAGCAATGTCATTGCACTGGAAGGGATTTTGTAGCAGTGATTTTTCAAGGTGTATCCATGGACCAGAAGCACCACCATCACCTGGAACTACTTGTCAGAAATGTAGACCCTTGGGCCCCACCCACATCTACTGAATCAAGGACTCTGAGCTTGGGGCCAGCAATCAGTGTTTGAACAGGCCCTCTACGCAGACACAGCAAATAAAAATACAGGACGCACAGTTAAATTTGAATTTTAGATAAATGACTTATTTTTTTTATTTTTTAGTATAAGCATGTCTCAATTATTGCATGGGACATGTGTAATACTAAAAAATGATTCGTGGTCTCACTGAAATTCACATCTAACTGGGGTTCTGTATTTTATAGGGCAGCTCTACTCATTCTGATTCATGCCAAAGTTTGGGAACCTCCAGCCTGGAGGCTTTGCCTAGGTCGAAAGCCCTGTCTGGCCATTTTCATTATGAACTCCAAATGTCCTGTTTCCTTACATTCTCCCTTACTTTTACCTCCCTGACTGCCAACTCCACGTTCCACAGCCTTCTCTTCCTGAATCTGAGTGCTAGCTTATCCAAAGCAAACAGACACAAAGTGCCTGCACTTTCATCTCGTGTTTGCTAACAGGGTTCAGAAACATCGAGGAGACGGACTATTGTCCCATCAGCATTTGCAGGCTGAAGAGCTCTCACATTCTCATCTCTGTCCTTATGCACACGCCTCAGAAACACTTTGGGTTATGATTTGTTCTGATATTTGCACTGTTGTCTGAAAGTGTCACTATTCGTTCCCACCAAGGAAGGACCCAAGAGCATCAGTGTACACCCAAAGGTGTGCAAGATCCAAGAACAGGATTGTTGGAGACAGTCATTTCCCAGATCGATCTATATGATTGTTATCAAAATGCACTAGAAAATTTATAAAGCGGCACATTTCTGCAATGACAGAAATTACAGCCAAGTGCTGTACTGGAATTTCTTTTACTATCAAAGTGACACTTACCATTTAGGAGGAACGATGTTCTCAGAAGATGACGTGCTGACTGGATCCCTGGACAGCAGATTAGCATGACAGGAAACGCTGACTGCCCCTATGTGGGAGCTGCGCTTTGAAGGAGGCCACAGTGCGTGCGTGGAATTCTGCAAGTCAGAAACAGTATGGTTATTGATCATATGAGCTTTGTTTCCTAGAGCAGTAGCGATTTGGGGCAGCTGAAGAAAAGTGTCTGTGACCCTCACATTTATTTCCCTGCTGCCTTCTCTCTTGGTCCTTCTTGTCTGATTCTCTCTGTTCATGCTGCCGCTTACTTTTCCCGTGCCCTTCACATTAGCGGCTTCTTAGCTCAGTCCGCGATTTCAAAGATGTTCCCAGACAAAAATTGCTTGGGTCTAGCATTTATTCATTGTGGCTAACTCAGAAAAGGGTTAGATGGTGCACATGCTGACCAGTGCAACGGCCTGCCCAAGTTCATATGTGCATTTACAAAACCCTCAGGACCGGCTCCGCCCGTGTTCTGCATCAGGTTCCACACCTGCTTATGTGCATATTGAGTAGGTCTAGTCATCCGGAGCCACTAAACTAAAAGGAGAGGAAAACTGCATGCTTAAAAATTATTGAAGGACATGCTCTTGCATTGATTCCAAGTTGGGCACAGAGCTATACGGAACTGACGATGGTTAAATAACCTTAAGTATGGGTGGCAGAGGAAATGGTGTAGTTTATGACAGATGATTACTAACCAGCCAAGGTTGGTTGAACTATTCATTCAAGATATTCATTGGCTAAGGGCCTAGGAGGGTTATATGCTATTTCACTAGCATGTTATACAGAGAAAGAGAGATAAAGTATACTTTATTCTTATTAGTGGTACATCTGATTACAACAGAAAACCTTAGCCCCTAATGTCTGATGAAATCTTTTTAAATGTTCTTTTTCTTAACCAGAATCTGATCAAAGATTCAATATGGAGAGGAAACAGTGCATTTTATGCTTAAGAAGAAAACGTAGTACATCAAGATACAGGTTTTTAACATATTTATATTTAGCAGGTTGGAATTGAGACAATAATGTTTGGTCTGGACAATGATCCCAAGTTGATAATTATCCTCGTGGCCTTAAAGTTGATCAGGGTTGTATCGAAAAAAGATTATTCCAAGATGTGGACGACTAAGATTTCAACACTGTTGGCAACATAGGGGAAACTAACTTACTGTGGTGATGCGGACACTCAAAAACGTCTGTATCGGAAACTACTTCACTTGGGTTTATAATGATCACTTTTACATAGTAGTCAATATAATGCAATTGTTGCACACTGGTTTTCATCTTGTAGAAACAGCGCTTAGACAGACGTGGACGACCCCAATGTAGGCTAGAATGGAAGCGGGCTAGTCTCAGCCCTGCCCAAGTCCATGTGCTGCTGACAGAGGCCGGGAGGGGACGCAAGGCTGACATTCTCATGTAAGGCAGTGGCAAGTGAAGCTGACAAAACAAGGAATGGAGTTTGGAGACTATTATTTAAAGGTGTAAAGATAAGAAATAAGAGAATCAAAATGAACGGAGAATTTACAGAATAGTAACAAAGAGTGAATTGTAAGATTTTAAAGAAGAGTAATAGAGTTAGCCACCAGCACAGCATTAACATAAGGGTTCCTGGTGCTGGGAAGAAAACATTTCTTCTACCAGCTCAGGTCTGGGGCAGGGGGCGGGGATGCAAGTTAATTGACGACAGGCAGGTTAATGGGAGAAAGTTTGCTTCAACTGTATTCAGCAGCTAAAAGGAATGGCTCGAAGGTGAGGCTGTAGACACCAGCATAATACTAATAAAAGAGGAGGGGTTAGAGCCTGGTGGGAAGGTGTTGATAGGGATTGTTTATACAAGTTTTCATCTTGGTGCTAATGGTCAGCCTCCCCTCTGGCTGGAAGCTCCCCCACAGAGGGGACTTATGGCATCTTCATTAGCACAAAGCTCTGCCTTTAATCAGGTAAGGGAAGCTCAGAAAAGGCTCCCACCTGCATCTGCTGTATCTCTGATGTCTTCCGTCTAGAATAATCTCCATTCTGTTCTGGTGGGTTGTGGGTCCTCTCACTGGGAAGCTGTATTCCAGGTGGGCTGAGCAGCAAAGAGGTTTTCATTATAAACTTTTCTCTCCATGCAATTTGATTTCCTTCTATACCCACGAATTACATTGATAAAAGCGAAAAAGAAGGAAGATCCCCACCCAGCCTGATCCAGTGAGCTGTGGCTCTGGGCCGGGGGCAGCACGTCCTGCAGGGGACTGGCCAGGGAAGCCACGCGATGGACGACGGATGCCCCAACTGAGGCAGGTGCAGCCAAAGCACCACTTCCTGCCGTCCTCACTTCCATGGACACCTCAAAGGAAGTTTCAGGTGACTAATGGGTTAATAAATTATTAGCAATGAGTAATTACAGTTATTTATGATGTCATGCTATTATGATTATAATATTAAATAATTAATGAATTATTAGAGGAGTTTTAAGTTATTAATGAGATGCTCTCTAATTCTAGTTCCTGTGGCCCTCTGTTCAAGTGTCTAAAAATAATAAATTTGGAATTAACTTCCAAATATTATTATGCTTTAAAATTGTATTAGTCAAACCCCAGAGTTACCTCAAAGAAGACACGTTGTTGAAATAAGTAGAACACGCACCACCCACCCATCCATTCAGCAGATGTTCTGTGCCTGGCTCAGGGGCTGCGCTGTGAGTGGGCACCAGGCAGCAAACACACATGGCAGCCCCAGGTCTGGAAGTCACTCTCTCAGCCAACACCTTTAGATGAGATGGTTAAGGAAAGCCGTCTGCTTGTATTGGTCCAGGTTCTCCAGAGAAACAGAACTGATACGGCTCCATCCACCCATCTATCTATGTGTCTACCATCCATCTCTCTACTGAGAGAAGTTCATTTGGAGGCAATGTCCATGTGATTTTGGGGGCTGGCAAGTCTGGAACCTGCAGGGCAGGCCAGCAGGCTGGAGACCCAGAGAAGCACCGACCAAGGTAGCCTGCCAGCAGGACTCCATCCTCCGTGGGCGAGGCCAGGCTTTTTCTGAGGCTTTCAGCTGATTGCATGAGGCCTGCAGGGAAGGAAAAAAGTTTTCTTTCTCTACCCATTGTAGGTTCATTGGATGGGACCCCGCAAATTAGACTGACAAAAGACAGATTAACAAGAGAAAAACAAATAGAAGTTTATTAGTACATGCTTCACACTGACACTTGGGAGTTCTCAGACATGAGTGACTCAAAGGCGGCAGTTAGAACTTGGCCTAATTTAGCATCTTCACAAAGAACGATAAATTTGTAGAAAAGCGACAAGACAAAGGAAAAGGAGTTCAGGCTTTTAGGGGTAGCAAATTGAAAGGTAAATGTAGGGGAAAACAGATAGAAGAAAAGAGTTTGAGTGGACTCTCGGTGCCGTCTCGTCCTCAGTGTCGGATTGTCATCCCCTTGCTGATATGGGAAGGTGGGGGACACCTTCACAAAGGGAAACTGATGTTCTATCTTAAGGTAGAGAGTGGGACAGCAGAGAGCACTATCCCGTGTTTGCATTTCCTCAATTGCCTTCAGCTCAAAATAATCCTCAGCCACAGTGCTGTGTTCTATAAGTTTGCACACTCCAAACCCTGCCAGGTCCCCCTGCACTGTGGACGGTCATCTGTCTGACTCAAAGTCTAGTGATTCAAATGTTAATTTCATCTAAAAAATACCTTCACAGAAAACATCTAGAGTAACATGTGACAAAATATCTGGGTATTGTGGCCCAGCCAGTCTGACAGATAAAATTAACCATCACGTTGACCAAGTTAAAATAATGAACACTCCAGGCAGGAGGATGACCAGTCCCAGCCTGGAGGAGAAAGGCCAGGCAGGGTCTGTGTGTCCCTCGGTGACACAGGCAACGAGGAGGAGGGAAGCCTGGAAGATTAGGCTGGAACCACATTGTGTAGGGCCCTGAGGATGTGGGAAGACTCGGGTTTATTCCGAAAGCTATGGGAATGAAATTGTTGAAGGGAAAAAATACGTATGGTGTTAGGTGCCAGGGGCTTCTTCTACAGAGATCTTCTAGTTCCGTACGCCAGGTGTAACGCGGGGTACACCGAGGAAAGCTGTTTGCCCCACTAAATGGTGACTGGCAGATGCTAGCTGCGACAAGGAAGAATGATACTAAATGTATAAGGTAGCCCTTTTCTTACACTTTTACTCCTAAATGCTTCTTCAACTGTCGCTGATCCCTAACTACCACTTTTTAACACTTTCATACTATATGTATTTTTATATTATATTTTACATGGAATTGGACTGTATTACAGGCCCCCGTCAGTACTGAGGCTATAATGAAGACAAAGTTTCATCTAGAACACAACTGAAGGGTTTTTTGGAGTGTCTGGGAAGTCAGTTTCTCTTTTGTTATGACAATTATTGCAAAAATTTCTAGGAACCTTTACCACATTTTCTCCAGAATGTCTCTTAGAGCCCTTACCAATGTGTAAGTAGCCACCACGTAGCATTTCAAAGACAGGAGGGATAATTGGCTCTTGGCTGTCACAAAAGGCACACGGCTCAGGAATGACAGGCCAGGAGCGGAAACAGTTATCAGGAGTCCCCTCCAAGGGCTGTAAAGTGAACATGTAAGAGTCCTTGAAAAAAAGAAGCCCCAGGAAGGGGCTGAGTGTGAGAAGGGCCCCTCTAGCTGTGTGCGGGGTGTGCTCTCAGATGGGGCCTCCTTTCTTTATCTGGAATCCAGCGGGTTTTCAAGAGGTTTCTATTCCTAGTTTCTGTTAAACAGGCATCTTGAGCCAGCTTGATTAGCAGGGATGTACTTGAGAAAACAAAAGCGAATGTTAAGTGGATGAGGGCCCTGGGCATGGGCTGCAGGCCCTACAGCCCGGGCTTTAAACCTAGCCGCCCCAGCAGGGTTGGGGCCGCTGCACGTGGGAGCTCAAGGCGGCTGCTGCGCCCAGCTGGTCTGCGCCACCGAGAGGACCAGACGCCACGAAGGACCATCTTCCTGGAAACGTCTGGCTTCGCTCTGCTCTTTCTTCTCTGGATGGGGAGATGGCCGTTCAACTCCAGCAATGACACCCAACCCCCAAAACAAAAACAAACGATGTGGTGAAGGCATTCCCACCCTTCTCACCGCCATCCTCCTCCTGGCTGAGACTGCAGCCCCTTGCCCGCAGAAGCCAGCACCTCCATGTGTCCCGGCTGCATGTCTGGCAGAAAAAAATAAAAAAATTAGGAAGATCACATCAGGTCCATGTCATGCCTTCCCTGGGGGCTGTGGCCAGTTTTCCTAGTCCTCCAACAGGGCGTGCATGAGAAGAAGATAACTCGGTTGCAGAGACGGTCTGAAGTCAGGCCCCAACACGCCTGTGGCCTCCAAGCTTTCTACAGAAGACTGAAAATTGTTTTTCAGGACTGTTCTTAAAATTCAGTTTTTTCCTTCTATGAGCAAGAAGTTTCAAGCCGAAGCTAATTGTGTAGGTGGAAAATTGAGGTACATGTCAGAATTTTCTTTTTCTCAGGACATAAGAAAAAAGATAATTGAACTAAAAAAAAGAGAAATGAGCCCACATCTTTCGCCTTAAAGGTAATCTTATTGACCCAATGGAAATAAATACATGCTTCCACTTCCTGCAGATTTACTTTCTGTAGAAATCTGCTTTGGTTGAGCAGGAGAGACAAGATGGCAGGTGAGGCAGGGCTCCCTGGAGAGCAGGACGGGTCCCGAGGCCACGGCTGGGCACTGGCTTGCTGCACCCATCAGCACCTCGGGGTTGGAGGGCAGGAGCCCCTCGTGGCTCCCATGTAGCAGAGGCTCCCACAGTCATTGGGGGATAAAGGTGCCATCTCTTTTCATGATTGCATTTCAAAGAAAGGATTTTTAGGCCCTAGAGAATGATATTCTTGGGTTGCGAAGCTGGCAAGAGGGCAAGAGGCTTTCTTTGCTTCCTTTCCCTCCCTCCCTCCCGCCTTCCTCCTTTCTTCTTTCATTTTCTTTCTTTTTTTTTCTTTTCTTTTCTTTCTTTTATTTTCTTTTCCTTTTCTTTTCTTTCCTTTTCTTTCGTTTTCTTTTCCTTTCTTTGAGACTGGGTCTCATTTGTCATCCAGGCTGGAGTGCAGTTGCGAGATCATAGCTCACTGCAGCCTCAAACTTCTGGGCTCAAGCTATCCTCCTGCCTCAGCCTCCCAGAGTGCTAGGACCACAGGCATGTGCCACCATGCCTGGCTAATTTTTTTAAAAAATTGGGTTGGGCACAATGGGTCACGCCTGTAATCCTAGCACTCTGGGGGGCTGAGGCAGGAGGATTGTTTGAGCTCAGGAGTTCAAGACCAGCCTGAACAAGAGGAAGACCCTGTCTCTACTAAAAATAGAAAGAAATTATCTGAACAACTAAAAATATATATAGAAAAAATTAGCCGGGCATGGTAGCGCATGCCTGCAGGCACAGCTACTCAGGAGGCTGAGGC
>CAUYSK010066421.1:0-12785 GCA_963575035.1 Avahi laniger
AGAGAATACAAACGTGGGTTTCCTGACTACGTTTGTCTTTTCCTCTGCTACACCATGGCTATTTTAGAATCAAAGTCTAGAGATCTTGGCCGGGCGCGGTGGCTCATGTCTGCAATCCTAGCACTCTGGGAGGCCGAGGCGAGAGGATTGCTTGAGTTCAGGAGTTCGAGACCAACCTGAGCAAGAGCGAGACCCCATCTCTACTAAAAATAGAAAAAAATTGGCCGGGCACAGTGGTGCCTGCCTGTAGTCCCAGCTACTCGGGAGGCTGAGGCAGAAGAATTGCTTGAGCCCAGGAGTTTGAGGTTGCTGTGAGCTAGGCTGATGACACGGCACTCTAGCCCAGGCAACAGAGTGAGACTCTGTCTCAAAAAAAAAAAAAAAAAAAACAATACGTACTGAGTAATATCAAGAAAATAGTGCTAAAATTAATGTAGGTCTCATATATTGTACTCACTAGTAAGGTATTTGGTAACATATCTCTAGTTCTTCCATAACTGAATATAGGATACTTGTCTGATATGTATATACATATTAATAATATATGTATGAAAGTCTGCAAATCTAATATATGCTAATATTTTCTATTAAAAGAGTCAAATATGTGTTTTCCATATAGGACACTATAATTATAAATAGCAGCATAAAAAATAAAAAAAAGCCCAGTATAACAATAATCACAGTATTTACAGAAATGGAAGAAGAGTCCTTATTTGTTAAACAAACAGTTATGAGGTATAGAATCTTAGCTAAAAAGCTCAGCATTGGCAATATGAATGTGGTAATAGAACTGAAATTGAATAATTCACTCCCTGTTCCTTTCACTGCTTTAGTTGGTCATTTAAAATCATAGACTGCTATGGGTATTTCTGTTCTTTCTTCCAAAAATCCAATCTTGTTTTTAAATAGCCTTTTGAAATAAGTTGGCTGCATAATCTTAGAAGAAAAAAGAAAGTTCCTTGCTATTGAATTGAAGAGAAACTAATTTATGACTTTCCGTTCTTGGTTTCTCTTTGTTGGAAATAATTGTGTTGCTTTTTATCTAGTTTATTCTTGATATCAGAGGTTCAAAAATATTTCTTTTAACTTAAATCCTAGTTGAAATAATTTCCTCTTAATATAGTGATAAAAAGAAAAATCTAATCAGGTTGTTATTCAAAAATATCAACAGGACGAACAAAGCCGTTCCCCTCCGTGCGCATGTGTATTTCCCTTCCCTGGACCACCACCTCCATCCTCACAACTACAGTTTAAATCTTTATTCTTAAGGGTTTTCTTCATTTTCCATGGTTAGTGTCAGTACAGGTTAGTCTTCTAGTAAATTTCCATTTTGAATACTATTGAATAGCTCACTGAAAAGATAGCATGGATCGATTCCACCTCTCCTTATTTACATAACTAGTTGAAAATACAGATGCAAATCACAGCAATCAAAGTTCAGTTTCAGATTTTCAAAATATTGGCCATTTGTACATTCTCTAACCAGTCAACAAACCTTAAAGTTTTGCCTTAGTACCTAACATCTGAAATATTAATTCTTTTCTTATTTTTCGTTTTTATTTCTATTCTATTCTTTGACTAGGATGCTGAAACTTTACATAGAAGACAATATATTGTTGAAATTTATGTCATTTGAGATCAGGATAAGATCGCAAGTTTGTTTTTAATGTTTCCTAATTTATCACCTAGAAAATGAACAAAGGTTTGCTCTTTCCTACTTAAGAAATCATATAGTTCTTAATGTAAATTTAAGAAGTATTAATAAAAGTGCATAAAATTGGAACAGAAAAAAATTACAACACATGTCCAGGTACAAACTGCATGGAATTTCTTTTGTTTTATTTTTTGCGTAAATGATGCCTTACATAGAAATCATCAGGCAAAATACTCAGCTCATTTAGTGTCAGCCATAGTCATTATTATTAGTCATTATTATTATTTAAAGTTAAATTATATAAAGCTTATTGGGCATATTAAAGTCCTTTTGAATTTTTCTATTTCAGAACCACAAAAAAGTATTTTCATTCTTTTAGAATATTTTTCTCTGTCATAGTTTTTTTCTTCAGCCAAAATATTTCCATGTAAGTTCTTGGGTTTACCCTGCTAGAAGCACAATATGGAGTTGCTTCTTAACAGTTAATGGAAAAATATAGTAAAATGTAAACCCATAAGTCTCTTTTTGAAGGAAGTTCATTTGACTATATTGAATTTGTAAGGTCTAAAATATAAATAAGACAAATAATAGCCTATAATTCAGTCTTGTCAAGGAAGAAAACTAACTAGATTGTCACTTAGTATTGTGAACTCTAATTTATCCAGTCAAATAAAAGCTAAAAAAGAAAAAAAATCAGTCATACCTCATCTGTTTTATATAGTTTCAGAAAATCACTTTCGTTCCTTTTGGCATGTCAGGGATTTCCTTTTATATCTCTCTCTTTCTTTTGCTTTTTTTTTCCTTACTCTTTCTAATCTCTTGTTTTGGCAACAGTTAGTTTCTTGAAAAAAGAGGCCAATCAATTCCTCACCAATTCCACCACCTAGAAGTACTCTGGACTCATGGACTCAGATTAACCCTATATCTGATAAAGTTTAATAATATATATATTCCTCTAATTGAATTTCTTTCCTAATCAGATTATCTTCCAATGAATGTTCTTTTCTTCTTGAGTATATTTCCAAAATGTGACTTTCGTACAGAAAGCCATATTGTAATTACAAATACATTTAAAAATTCAACCATGGGGTAAATTACTAAATCAAGACCAATCTGTGTCTATATTGAATAGAATGAAGAGGACAGCTGGCAAATAAGGTATTATATGTTATCTGTTTCTTCTTTCATCCCCCCACCTCTGTCCTTTTTTTCACCAAATATGGAAAGAGTTTTTAGGAAATTCACAATGAATCCATAAAACTGAAATGTGAATTGCAAGAAATTTACCTCCTACAGTGCATACATCTTCACTGGGTTCCCCACACACAATAAACCTAGCCTCCCCTTCTCTTCTAAGTAGAAAAAAGCAATATTGCAGCAATAGCAGTGGTCTGTTAGGAGGGCAGATTTCAGTTCCAGTTCAACCCTTCGCTAGCTTGTGTGCCATTGGCTAAATCACTTCATGTATCTAAGCATCAGTTTGTTTTGATTTCCAATACAAAGGGTTGGATTAAATCACACTGAGGTCAGCTGTGCTGTAAGGACTCTAGCAAGCTCTCTCAGCACTGAAAATGGAGGGGGAAAGGATGGGAGTTATGTGATTAAAACTGTTTAACCAGAACAGTGCTACTTTGGTGTATTTGATTTGTTTGAATAAAATTTTGTTGAAAGCACTATACACACACATACTCACAAACACAACACGCACTTACAGGCATGCACGACGGCGCACAAAGCAGCTTGCATCTCAGTGATCCTCTACTCTCTGTTATATTTTGTACTAGTTCTTCTCATTTTCGGCAGAGACTCAAAGTGCTCATAAAATAAGGAATGTACTTTCAGGCTCTGAAGGACCATTATTAAATTCTACCTCAAACTTATCATCCCTTGAGTAAATAAGTCAAGAGCTTTAGGATTTACTCATAGGTTTAATTATCCAAATTAGGCAATTATTCAAAATGCTAATCATTCTCAAACCTCTTTCTGAGACCTTTTTCAAATTAACATCTGAATTTGAATAAAGAATCTAAACATGAGAAATGTATCTATACTGAGGCTTTCTACATTCTGAGGAGAAATACTGCACGCTGGGATAGACACACACTGCACATACACACACACTGAAATGATGTCTTTTTCTTTTTTAACCCTAATGTGTTATGACTCTACTTTGAGCCTTTGACCTCTGATACAGTTATGTTTCAGTTCCTCCCTCAGGTATGCTGTTTCCTTCTGTCACTTTACCATGACCAAATTTTTATTCCATGTCTTTTTTACCCTGCAAAAGAGGCTTTCAGTGTTTATAGACTCCTGGGGCCAGGGCTCCTAGAAGTCAAAACTGTATTCATAACAATACTAAGACATTATGTTCCTTGTCACTGGGTTGAAATTTTCACTTCTGATGCAAAAGCAATGGTGGATAAAACTCCAGGCATCCTACTACGAGCCACAAATGTGACATCAAACTATCAGTACAGTCATATTCTTTACTGCCATATGCTCCCCATTTAAAAATAAATTTAGTTTCAGTTAAGAATTTCCTCAATTAAGCAGTAAAAAATATTAATTATATTCAATCTCAACCATTGAAATCTTTCTAGTATCTGTGTGGCAAAATGAGAAGTATAACAAAAAATAAAATAAAATAACTCCGTTGTATACTAAATATAATGGTTGTCTTATGGAAAAGCATGTAGACAATTGCTTGAGTTATGAGCTGAACTCATCACATTTTTTCACAGAGAAAATTTTTACTGGAAGGAATGAAAAACAAACTATAATTATTCAGATTTAAGTATTTGGCATTTTTTTTCCAAAATGAATGAAATAAACATCTCTCTAAAAAAAACAACCACAATTCATTGTATTTGTTATAAATACAAAAGTCAAGCTTTCAAGCAAAAAATTGAATTTTAAAAAACTGTTATTCTCTACCATGAGTTTGACTGCTTCCCAATATGTTTCTAGTGAGAATTTTTTAGTGAAATCATTGGTGATATTGACCATAATTTAAAAAAATTGTATAGTCATATGTCACTTAATGATGGGGATACATTGTGAGAAATATGTCGTTAGGTCATTTTGTGGTTTTGTGAACATCATAGGGTGTACTTACACAAAACTGGATGGTATAGCCTACTATACACCTAGTCTATTGCTCCTAGGCTACAAATCTGTATAGTAGGTTACTGTACTGAGTACTACAGGCAGTTGTAACACAATGGTAAGTATTTGTATATCAAAGCATACCTAAACATAGAAAAGGCACAGTAAAACTATGGTATAAAAGATATAACATGGTACACCTGTATGGGGCACCTACCATGAATGGAATTTGCAGGACTGGAAGTTGTTCTGGGTGAGTCAGTGAGTGAGTGATGAGTGAATGTGAAAGTCTAGGACATTGCTGTGCACTGCTGTAGACTTTATAAACACTGTACACTTAAGCTACAATAAATTTTAGAAATATTTTTCTTTCTTTAATAATAGATTAACTTTAGCTTATTATAACTTTTTTACTTTACAGATTTTAAAAACTTTTTAAATTTTTGACTCTTTTAGTAACACTTAGCTTTAAACAAAAACATAGCACAGCTGTACAAAAATATTTAGTTTCTTTATGTTCTTAGTATAAACTTTTTCTATTTTTAATTGTTTTATTTTTTTTAAAACTTTTAAAAAGCATTTTTTTGTTAAAAATTAAGACACAAATTAGACTAGGTCTACACAAAGTCAGGATCATCAATATCAGTGTCTTCTACCCCCATATGTTGTTCCCCTGGAAGGTCTTTGGGGGCAATAATACACATGGAGCTGATATCCCTGTGATAACAATGCCTTCTTCTGAAATACCTCCTGAACAAACTGCCTGAGGCTGTTTTACAGTTAATCCCTTTAAAAAAATAGAAGGTGTATACTCTGAATTAATAATAAAAGTATAGTATAACAAATACATAAACTAATAACATTTTAATTTATTATCATTATCAAATATTAAACAGTGCATAATTTTATAGGTCTGGAAACCCAATAGTTTTGTTTACAGCAGTATCACCACAAACAACTGAGTAATGCATTGAGCTACTACAACGTTACAATAGCTATGGCGTCTCTAAGCAACAGAAAATTTTTACCTCAATTATAACCTATGGGACCACCGAAGTATATGCAGCCCATTGTTGACCTAAATGGCTATTATGTGGTGCATGACTATATAAGAAATTCCATCAATGTTTCAAAGATATGCATAACTCAGTGGACTAATATTTTACAAAGGACCGATTCACAATGTTACAGAATCACATATAGACAAAATTCTTTCAAACTGTAAGATGGACCAATGAATTTTAATGTATTGAAATTTTGTTTAGATTCCACACTACAGCTAACCTTCCAGAATCGATCACCTCTAGTTTTTAAGAAATATCAGGAAGGAACATCTGTTATTATTTGAAAAGCTATTAAGATACATCTTCCATTTCTAACTATGTTTCTTTATGAGGTCAGAATTCCTTCATACACCTCAACCAAAAAAACAGATTGAAAAGAATTGATGGAGGAGCACATATGAGAATTCTACCAGCTTCCAATGAGTCAGACATTAAACAGATTTGCAAAATGTAAAACAATACCATCCTTTTCATTATTTGTTTTTTCATTTTGGAAAAGATAACTATTTTCATTATAGGTTATTTGTATTTACATGTAATAATTTTATTATTGTCACTTTAAATGAATTAAAACATTTTAATTTAGAAGTCTCAAAAATTAATTTCTAATGTCTAAACTTGTAAATAGTGATATATATCACTACATATATTTTATACATATATATATATATATATATATATATATATATATAATTCAAATGTCCCAATGCATCTTGGAGTCCACAATAATTTGTTAGGTTGCTCAACACTAAGCTCTACTGAGTGTACTTTATGGTGTAGTTTAATGTGGTTTATTTATATCCTCATTTCAAATTGTCAAGATTATAATAAATATTATTCAAGGTCTCTAAAAATGTTAACTTTCTCTTCACTTTGATAGTATCATCAGATTTAACAACCTTACTTTAGTGTATTCTTTATATACTATTTCATTATTAAGAACTATCACCAAATACTTCTTTGACATTTTCCAATTTTTAATACAAAAGTGATTAATTGGATACATTTGTCACTGTCAATAAGGCATACCTCATTTTATTGTATTTTACTTTATTGCCCTTTGCAGATACTGTGTTGTTTGCAAATTAAAAGCTTGGGACAACCCTGAGTCCAGTAAGTCTATCATTTCTCCAACAGCACAGGCTTGCTTCATGTCTCTGTGTCACATTTTAGTAATTCTCATGCTATTTCAAACTTCATTATTATTATATCTGTTATGGTTACCTGTTATCAGTGATCTTTGATGTTACTATTATAATTGTTTTGGGACACCATGAGCCATGCCTATATAAAAGTATGAACTTGATTGCTAAATGTGTGTGTTCTCACTGCAACACAAACCAAACTCTCATCTTTCTTCCTCTCCTTGGGTGCCATATTACATAAGACATAACAATACTGAAATTAGGCCAATTAATAATCTTGCAATAGTCTCTAAATAGCCAAAAGAAAGGAAGAGGTCAAACCTCTCACAACTTAAATTCAAAACTAAAAATGATTGAGCTTAGTGGGGAAGGCATTACAAAAGCTGAGATAGGCTAAAAGCGAGGCCTCTTGGACCAAATAGTTAGTCATGTTGTGAATGCAAAGGAAAAGATCTCAGTGGAAATTAAATGCACTACTCCAGTGAAGACATAAATAATAAGAAAGCAGAACAGCCTTATCAATGATATTGAGATAGTTTTAATGTCCTACATAGAAGATCAAATCAGCCCCAACATTCCCTTAACCCAAAGCCTAATCCAGAGCAAGGCACCAATTCACTTCAACTCTGTGAAGGCTGAGAACAGTGAGGAAGCTGTAAAAGAAAACTTTGAAGCTAGCAGAGGTTGTTTCATTAGGTTTAAGGAAAGAAGATATTTCCATAACATCGAAGTGCAAAGTGAAACAGTAAGTGCTGATGTATTAATAGAAACTATAGCAAGTTATGCAGAAAACCTAGCTGAGATAATTGGTGAAGGTGGCTATGCTAAAAAGCAGATTTTTAATGTATACAAAACAGCCTTATATTGGAGGAAGATGCTACCTAGGACTTTCATAGCTAGAGAGGAAAAGTCAGTGTCTGGCTTCAAAGCTTCAAAGGACAGGCTGACTTTCTTGTTAGCGGCTAATGCAGCCAGTGACATTAAGTTGAAGCCAGTGTTCCTTTACCATTCTGAAAACCCTATGGCCCTTAAGAATGAGGGCCTAAATTTACTGCGCTTGTGTTCTATAAATGGAACAACAAAGCCTGGATGACATCACATCTGTTTTTAGCATAGTTTGCTTAATATTTTAAGTCCACTATTGAGACCTACTGCTCAAAAAAAAAAAAAAAGATCCATTTCAAAATATTACTGCTCATTGACAATGCACCTGGTTAATCATGAACTCTGATGAAGATGTACAAGGAGATTAACATAATTTTCATGCTTGCTAACACAACATCCATTCTGTAGCCTATAGATTAATGAGTAATTTTAACTTTCAAATTAATACATTTGGAAGTGTATAGCTACCATAGCTACTGATTCCTCTGATGAATCTAGACAAAGTAAATTGAAAAAATTCTGGAAAAGGTTGATTTTCTAGATATCATTAAGAACACTTGTGATTCATGAGAAAAAGTCAAAATCTCAATATTCACAGGAGTTTGGAAGAAATTGATTCCAAAGGACCTTTTTAATTTGATCAGGTTCCATTTATTTATTTTTGTTCTTGTTGTGATTGCCTTTGGGATCTTCTTCATAAATTCTTTGCCTAAGCCAATGTCTGTAAGAGTTTTTACAAAATTTTTTTCTAGAATTCTTATTGTTTCATGCCTTAGGATTAAGTCTGTTATCCACTGTGAGTTGATTTTTGTGAGAGGTGAGAGGTGCGAATCCTGTTTCAGTCTTCTACATGTGGCTATTCAATTTTCCAAGAAACATTTATTGAATAAGGATTCTTTTTCCAAGTGTATGTTTTGTCTGGTTTGTCAAAGATTATATGGCTAAAAACTGCCAACATCATTTTTTGCAAATCTAGAAAAAATAATTCTACACTTTGTATGGAACCAGAGAAGTCCCCATATAGCAAAGCAACCTTAAGCAAAAAGAACAATTTACTGAAAACATCAATTTACCAGTCTTCAAGCTATATTACAAGGCTATAGTAATAATTAAATTTTTATAGTAATTAAAACAGCATGGTACTGGCACAAGAACAGAGATACAGACCAATGGAATAGAACTGAGAACCCAGTATTTTTACAATCCCATCAGCAGTGTATGAGATTGATCGAAAAGAGATTTCAATCAAAAATGTTACATCTAGCAAAAATATCTTTCAAAAATGAAGGAGAAACTAAAGCATTCTCTTATCAGCAAAAGCTGAAGGAGTTTTTCAGAAGTAGAGCTGCCTTACAAAAAACATTAAAGGGAGACCTTCAGCATGAAGTGAGAAGACACTAGACAATAATTTGAAATCACGTGAAAAAACAAAGAACTCTAGTAAAGGTAAATACATTGGTATTTTTAATAAAAGGCAATATTATTAAATATTTGGCTTGTAACTCCTCTTTATATTTCCTATATGATTTAAAAGGTGAATGTATAAAAAGATCATAAATCTAAATTAACAGTCACACAATGTATACAGATATATTTTGTAACAAAATAAAGACAGGAAGTAAAGCTGTATAAAAATGAAGTTTGTGTATGTGATGGAAGCTCGGTTGGAATTAATTCAAACTCAAGTGTTACAAACTCAGGATATTAATTGTAATACCAATGTAACCATAAAAACAATCCCAAGAGGGAATGAGAAAAGAATCAAAGCAGTACACTATAAGAGAAATACAAAAGAAGGCAGCATTGGATTACTTGAGACACAAAAACAACAACAAAAATGTAAAAGACACACAGAAAACAAATGGCAAAATGAAAAAAAGCACTTCATTATAAATAATTTCCTTAAATGTAAATGTATTAAACTCTCCAATCCAAAGGTAGATAATGGCATATTGCATTAAAAAAAGATCACTCACTTCAGACTAAAGATATGAATGACTGAGGAACAAATGAATGAAATAAATGAATGAATTCAATGCAAATAGCAACTGAAAAAGAGCAGAGGTGGCTAGACGAATATTGGGCAAAATAGAATTTAAGTCAAAAATCGTTATAAGTGGAAAAGGATATCATAGACTGAAAAATGGTCATGTCATCGCAGAGACATAACAATAAGTGTCATATGTACACCAAACAATAGAGCTGCAGTTACATGCTATGGTTTGAATGATTATGTTCCTTCTAAAATTCTTATTGAAACTTAATCTCCAGTGCAACAGTATTAGGAAGTATGGCCTTCGGAAGTGATTACATCATTAGGGCTTTGACCTCATGAAGGGGATTAGCACCCTTACAAAAGGGCTTGAGGTGAAGGAAAGGCCCTCTTGCCCTTCCATCTCTTCTATGTGAGGATACATTTCTCTCTTTTGGAGAACACAGCAAAAAGGTGTCACCTTGGAAGCAGAGAGCAGTCCTCACCAGCTACCAATCCTGCTGGCAACTTGCTCTTGAACTTCTAAGCTTCCAGAACCATAATGAATAAATTTATACTGTTTATAAATTATCCAGTCTATGGTATTTTGTTATAGTAGAACAAATGGACTAAGACATTATGTAATCAAACCTGGACAGAATTGAAGACAGAAATACGGAGGTCTATGAAAGTAGTTGAAAACTTCAATACTTCATCTGCAAGAATGAAGAAGGGATAGAACACCTAGACAGGAGATCAATAAGAAAATACAAAACAAGAACAAGACTATAATCTAAGTAGGTATAAGAGATAAATAAATATAGGATATTCTACCCCATCATAGCTTAATACACACACTTTCCACGTACATCTGGAAATTTTCCAAGATGGATCATATATTAGGTCACAGAACAAGTCTCAGTGAGTTTAAAAAGGTTGAAATACAAAGTATCTTTTCTGAATGCTATGGAATAGAACCAGAAATTAATAAAAGAAAGAAAACAAACAAAAAAAAATTCACTTATATGTAGAAATTACATAACCCAATTTTAAGAAGTAATGGATCACAGAAGAAATCACAAGGAAAATTAGAAAATACTTTCAAACAAATGAAAATGAAAATTAAATATCAAAATTTATAAGATTCAATGAAAGCATTAATCACAAATAAATTTATGGCTGTAAATAACTCCAATAAATAAGAAAAAAATATCTCAAATCAATAACCTAAGTTTATATATTAAGAAACTAGAAAAAAAGAGCAAACTAACTGCAAGCTAACAGAAGGAATAAAATAAAGATTAGAGTGGTGAGAAATAAAGTAGAGAATAGAAAAACAATGGAGAGAATCAACAACATCAAAAGTATGTCCTTAGAAAAGATCAACAAAATTAACAGATCATCAGCTAAAGTAAGAAGACAAGAGAGAAGAAGGAAACAATAAGTCAGAAATGAAAGTGGCATGTTACTACAAATTTTACAGAATCAATGGCTATGAGGAAATACTATGGACAATTGTATGCCAACAAATTAGGTAACCTAGATGAAATAATCATATTTCTAAGAACACACAAACTACCAAACATACTCAAGAAGAAATAAAAACCTTAAACAGATTTATCACAAATAAAAAGTACTAAAAAGTAATCATTAAGCATATATCTTTCTAATAAAATTCTAGGACCAAATGATTTCACTTGTTAATTCTAACAAACATTTAGAAGAACTAACACCAATCCTCAAACTCTTTCAAAAACTGGACAAAAAGGGATTACTTATTTATTCTTTGAGGTTAGAATTATTTTGATACTAAAGCGAGACAAAGACAGCACGAGAAAGAAAACAACAGATCAATATATCTTATAAATATAGATGCAAATACCTTCAATGAATATTGGCATCCTGAATTTTTCAGCATATTATAAGGATTATACATGTGAATAAGTGGGATATTTTTCCCAGAAATGTAAGGGTGATTCAACAAAAGAAAATCAATGTAATATAACACACTAATAGAAAAAGGGGTAACACAAATGATCACTTCTATTGATTTATAATACGTATATGACAAAATTCAATACCCTTTCTTTATAAAAACATTTTAAAAACTAGGAATGGAAGAAACTTCCTCAACATGATAAAGACCATTTATGTAAAACCCACAGACTAAAGGATTTACCTCTATGATCAGGAAAAAGACAAGAATGCCCCCTTTACCATTGCTATCCAACAGTGTACTGGAAGGTCTAGCCAGAGTAACTAAAAAAAAAGAAAAATAATAAAAAGGGAATCAATTTAGAAATGAAGAAGTAAAATTATCTCTATTCACACATGGCTTGATGCTCTACATATAGAAAAGCCTTAAGAATTCACAAAAAACTACTAGAGCTAATAAAGGAATTCAGTAACATTGAAGAGTACAACTCTCTTCACACTCAAAGATCAGTTGGTACATTTCTACATATCAACAATGATCAATCAGAAAAGGATATTAACCATAATCCTAGCACTCTGGGAGGCTGAGGCGGGAGGATTGCTTGAGCTCAGAAGTTCAAGACCAGCCTGAGCAAGAGTGAGATCCCATCTCTACTATAAATAGAAGGAAATTAGCCAAACAACCAAAAATAGAAAAAAAAAATTAGCCGGGCATGGTGGCACATGCCTATAGTCCCAGCTGCCTGGGAGGATGAAGCAAGAGGATTGTTTGAGCTCAGGAGTATGAGATTGCTGTGAGCTAGGCTGACATCATGGCACTCTAGCCCATGCAACAGAGTGAGACTCTGTCTCAAAAAAAAAAAAGAAAAAAATAAAAAAAGAAAAAAAAAAAAGAAAAAAAAAAAAAGAAAAAAAAAAAGAAAAAAAAAAATAAAAAAAAAAGAAAAGGATATTAAGGCACCGATTCTATTTATAACAGCAAAGAAAACAATAAAAAACCAAAAAAAAAAATTTAAAAAAAAAAG
>CAUYSK010066423.1:0-13070 GCA_963575035.1 Avahi laniger
ATATATAGAAAAAACTAGCCAGGCATGGTGGCGCATGCCTGTAGTCCCAGCTACTCGGAAAGCTGAGGCAGGAGGATCGCTTGAGCCCAGGAGTCTGAGGTTGCTGTGAGCTAGGCTGACGCCACGGCACTCACTCTAGCCTGGGCAACACAGTGAGACTCTGTCTCAAAAAAAAATAAAAAAATAAAAATAAATAAATAAATAAATAAAAGCTATCTGACATTCCTAAGTCAAATTAAATCAGGACATACCCGCCTGACCCAGCAATTTGGACCCTGGGTCAAGTCCCAAAGACTTTTCTCACACTGGTTCATAAAGAGCCCTGTTCGAGGATGTTCCATGCAGCACTATCTTTCAGGGGGGAGGTTCGGGGGCGTCCCCTACTGGGAAGGAGTCACATACAGTGAGTCTGCACCACGGGCCCCAGGTAGCAGTTAGAAGGAACAGATTAGATGCCTTCAGAACCACACGGACACGTCTTCAGGCACGGTGCTGAGTACGAAAATAGCGCAAAGAATGCAATCTAGAGCATGATAAAATTCGCATGGGTTAGCAATACCTGCATGCACAAACCCATGGATATATGGATCCCAGATTTATAACAAAGTGACGCTGCAGTTCACTAGGGAAAAAATAGTCTTTTCGATAAATGGAGCTGAGTCAACGGGATATCCAAGTGCAGAAAAAAATGAACCTGACCCACACCGTACACAATAATACATAATAATAAATTTCATTTGCCTTAGAAATCTGAACGTGAAAGCAATACAATAAGGCCTTTAGAAGAAAACATCAAAGGATATCTCCGTGTCCTTGGAGTAGGCAAAGATTTCTTAAGTAAGACACAAATCATGTTAGCCATATAGGAAGTGATGATTAAAATAGACTACATTAAAATTAAGAAATTCTGTCCCTCAATAGACCCCATTAAGAGGACAAAAAGACAAGCTACAGAGTAGGAGAAAACTCAACACATATATCCGTCAGAGTACTTGTACTCCTGCAAAACTATCAGAAAAAGGGCAGACAAATGAATAAGAAAATGGGCAAGGCCAGGCGCGGTGGCTCACGCCAGTAATCCTAGCTCTCTGGGAGGCCGAGGCGGGCGGATTGTTTGAGCTCAGGGGTTCAAGACCAGCCTGAGCAAGAGCGAGACCCAGTCTCTACTAAAATTAGAAAGAAATTAATTGGACAACTAAAAATATATAGAAAAAATTAGGTGGGCATGGTGGCGCATGCCTGTAGTCCCAGCTACTCGGGAGACTGAGGCAGGAGGATCACTTGAGCCCAGGAGTTGGAGGTTGCTGTGAACTAGGATGATGCCACAGCACTCTAGCCTGGGCAAGAGAGTGAGACTCTGTCTCAAAAAAAAAAAAAAAAGAAAAGAAAATGGGCAAAAGACTTGAATGGTCATTTCAGAAGAGGATATTCAAATGGCCAATAAACATATGAAAATGGGCTCCACCTCATGAGTTGTCATTAGTCACCAGGAAAATGCAAAGTGAAACCATAATAGAATGCACACCTGCCAGAATGGTTAAAATTAAAAAGATTGACCATACCGAGGGTTGGATGTACAGCAAATGAATTGCTCAGAGGCTGCTGGTGGGAGGTAAAATGATACAAGCTGGCAGTTTCTGCTAAAGTAGATACACACGTCCTCTATGATCCAACAACTGCACTCCCGGTGGGTATAAGGCACCGGAAATCAGTGCACATGCCCACCAAAAACATGTGCCAGAAAGTTGAGAGCACCACACTTTGTCTAATAATAGCCCCAGACTAGAAGCAACCCAAATGCTCATCAACAGGTGAATGGATAAACAAATGACGATATTGTGGAATTCTCCACGGCAACGAGAAGGGACAACCGACAAGTACAAGACATGGTTGAATGTCACAAGCATAATGAGGAGTGGACGAAGGCAGACATAGAAGAGTATCCAATGAATTATTCCATTTATATGAAGTTCAGACTCTTGCAAGATGAATCTATGCTGTTGCAAGTTCATTCCCCACACAGGCCACCAAAAATGTAAATAAATAGCTAAAAAGTTAGTAGAGTGTTTATCCTTGGAGTGTAGTGATAGGGAGGTGGCCTGAAGGGGCTTCTCTGGGGCTGTCACATTCTGTTTCTTGGTATGGGAACTGGTTACAAGAGAGTGCTCGTTTGTGGAAATAATGGACACTCATGATTTACCTGTCATTCCCTGTGCATGTTTATAATAATAAAGAGTTAAATCTATACATACACATGCATACCAATTAGCAATGCATATTTTGCAAAATCATCTAGGTGCATGGGAAAGGATTTGCATTAAAACTACCCAAATGGTTGCCTACGAGGAGAATGAATTGGTGTGACATATGGCAATAAAATAGAACAAACAAATAAATAAAGAGGAGAGAGGGCTCACACAGATCAACAACAATAGCAAGCCACAAACTATGGAGGGTGAATAATGGACCTCGCTGAACGTGGGGTCTAAACAATTTTTTAAAGCATCTTCATGCAAAAATCACGTCATGGAGGACCCTAATCAAAGGTTTTGCCTTGGTTTGAATAGAGAAAAACTATGAGAGAAGTGAGCAAAGAGATGCAAAAGAAATGTACCATCGTGGTCTACATCATATTTGCACTTTGAGCGGCAAGGTAGTTTCAGCAGGACAGCGGCATCAGGAAGTGACTGCTAGCCTGAATGTCACTGGTTTTGTGGTTTGGGCCTGGAGTTCCTCTACAAATATGTTTTAGTTATAGAGCTATACAAGAACTGCAGGCATAAGAAGTGTTTTTGTTTTCATTTTTGTTTTTTGTTTTTTTGAGGCAGGGTCTTACTTTATGTCATCCAGGCTAGAGTGCAGTGACATCATCATAGCTCACTGTAACTTCAAACTCCTGGGCTCAAGCGATCCTCCTGCCTCAGCCTCCCGAGTAGCTAGGATGACAGGCGTGTGCCACCATGCCCGGCTAGTTTTTCCATTTTTTGTAGAGACAGGGTTGCAGCACAGGAGATTGAAACAGAGTAATGCATTTGTGTGAATTTATGAAAACTATAATTGCAATAATTTAGGTGAACACAGAAGCGTATGAGAAAATTTCTTTATCTGAAAGGGAATCCTGGGCTAGATGCTCTCTGAAGCGTGATTCTAAGATTTGATTCTCATCTTACCATAGCCCATCTCTGCTTAAAATCTTTCCACAGCTCCAAGGCCCTTTAAGATCTGACTCCCGCTGGCCCCTCTCCCAGCATCATTGCTCCTCATCTGTAGCTGTCTCACTCAAGCCACTCCTAACTTCTGGAGGTCTCGTGTATGCTGTTTCCTCTGCCGAGAATATTCTTCCACTCTTGACTTCAGCATTCATTCCTATTCATCCTTTAGGTCTCAACTTAGGCATCTCCTCCTCCAGGAGGCCCTCCTTGATTTTCCAGGCTGGATCAAGTACTTCCTCTGGGCTGCTATAACCCCTGGGCCTTCCCATCACAGCCCTCTGCCTGTACCTGCCTACAACAACCCCGACCCCTCTGTCCATGCCCCTCATCGCGCCCTGACCCCTCTGAGCCAGCACTTTCTGGATGGATCTGTCCCTCCCCCTGGACTGGTGCCCTACAGGGGCAGGACCAGGGCTGGCTCAGCCACCACTATGTCCCTCATATCATCTAGCACAGGCCAGGTACACAACAGGCACTAAATAAAATATTTTATGAATAAAATATCAAATTCTAGAATTCTAAGTTGATATGTTCATATATTTTTAACATCCTAGGAGTCTAAAAGTATGATTCTAAATTTCCACGAGTATGTTTTTATCACTCTGGATTTCTAGATTAGAGGAAATTAGCAATCCATGGGTTCACATTTTGTGGCACATACAGATTTTTTTTTTTAGTTGAGAAATTTCAGACAAACGTCAGAGCTAGTAACTTTGCGGCCCTTATTTCCCCACGGCCGGAGCTGGTGATCAGGGCATTGTTGTCTAGTATACTCCTTATTTATGTCACTTGCTTCCCTGGAGGCCTTTGAGTCTGATGTCCCTGCTTGATCTCTTATAAAGTTCCAAGAATCTTAGTATCAAAGGTCCCATGATTATAAATTGCTGAGTTACTGAAGTTCTGAGATTCTGAGGGAACTGACTCTGATATTACGGTTTTAAGATTTGGTGATTAAAACAATCTAGATTTTATGATTATGGTATCCCATGTTTCTAAGATATTAAAGTCCCAAGGGTCAAAAGTGCTAGGGGTTTCATGCTTTAAAGGCTTATAATTATGAAGTTACACATCTTGGAGGATTCTCAGGGTCTTTGCACATAGCATTTTAATATTGATGATTAACCGCTTCTGAGATTCCAAAGCCCTATGAATATAAAGTCCTAAGGTTCAAGGGTGTACAATTCTGAAGGTCTGAGATTTTAAGACTTTATAACTAGAATATTCTCTGGTCTTTGCTGGTAAGTCGAAGACATCAAAGTAGAGTGACCAATCATCTCAGTTGGCCCAAGGCTGAGGATTTCAGTGGTGAGACCAGGAAGGTCTGATCACTCTACTTCAAAGTTCCCAGAATCTACATTTCTCATCTGAAACTCTAACGGTTTAGGATTATAATATCCCAAGGGTCTATGTGTATTAGAGTTTAGGTTTCTAAGGGCCTAAGATCCTAGGAGCCAATGGTTAAAATTTCTTATTTCTGTGAGTATAAAGTTCTACATTTCCAGGGGTCTCTCTTTCTAAAGGTCTAAGAATCTCTGAGTATGACATGCCAAGGTCCTAAGACCCAATGGTTCTGCATTTTGGGATTCTAATGAAATATGCTCATAAAGTCCCACATTTCTGGGATTGTACATTTCTAAGGGTTTGGTTTTTTTTTCTCTTTCTCTTTGAGACAGGATCTCTATGTTACCCAGACTGGTCTCCAACTCCTGGCCTCAAGTGATCCTCCCACCTCAGCCTCCCCAAGTCATTGAGATTACAGGCATGAGCCACCGCACCCAGCTATTTTGTAAGGTCCTAAGGCTATGCTGCCCCATAAGCGGCAATGAGCTGCATGTGGCTATTTAAATTTAAATTAATTAAAACTAAATAAACTGTAAAACTCAGCCCTTCAAATAGCATCGGCCACATTTCAATTGCTCGATAGCCGCACATACTAGTGATTACTACATTGGACGTCACAGAAATGGAACATTTCTATCACCGTGGATAGCGCTGTTCTAAAGAGTCAAGGGGTAAGTGTCTGTAACTCTCTTCCCACCCTCTTGGCCATCGAGGCCTCAGGTACCCTTCCCCTACCCGCTTTCTCATCCCACCCCAGCCCTCCTCCAGGTACCTGCCAAGGCCTTGATCCGGGAGCACTCAAAGAGTGAGGCGGCTGCGGTGGAGGAGGCCGGCTGCTCCCTCTCCCAGCCCCGGTCTGGACTCTCCCAGCGGGCGGCAAGGTTGTTGTTGTTAGGGGCAGGCAGGCCCTCCATGTTGTCCAATTCCCCTGGTACCTGCGCCATGGGGGCAGTTGAGGCCTGCAGATGGGAAGAGGCAGGTTAGGGCTGGAAACAGGGCCTAAGCCCAGAGGTCCCATTTCTAACTGACTGGCCGTGAGTCTTGTCCCCTCTCTTGCCCTCAGTTTCTCTGTCTTTAAAGTAAACATGATAATAATAATAATAATGTTCACCCTGACTACTATGGTAAACCACCTGGCTTAGCACCTGGGCACAGGGTAAGGGCTCAGCAAATTTTCACTGTTGTTATTATTAGAACAACAACATTATCGATTATAGAATTCTATAATGCAGTAATAACAATAATGAACACTTATTGATAATGAACATTTGCGCTGTTCTCAGTATTTTATATGCATTCTCTTATTTAATTTCCACAAATTTAATTCCCTAAAGATCAGCTATTATGACACCAATTTTTTTTTTTTTTTGAGACAGTCTCACTCTTTTTGCCCGGGCTAGAGTGCCATGGCGTCAGCCTATCTCACAGCAACCTCAGACTCCTGGGCTCAAGCGATCCTCCTGCCTCAGCCTCCCGAGTAGCTGGGACTACAGGCATGCGCCACCATGCCCGGCTAATTTTTTCTATATAGTTTTAGTTGTCCGATTAATTTTTTTCTATTTTTAGTAGAGACGGGGGTCTCGCCCTTGCTCAGGCTGGTCTCGAACTCCTGAGCTCCAACAATCCGCCCACCTCGGCCTCCCAGAGTGCTAGGATTACAGGCGTGAGCCACCACGCTCGTTTTTTTGTTTTTTTTTTTTCTTGAGACAGGGTCTCTCTGTCAGTTGGGTTAGAGTGCAGTAGTGCAATCAAAGATCACTATAACTTTAAACCTCTGGGCTCAAGCGATCCTTCTGCCTCAGTTTCCCAAGTAATTGGGACTACAGGCTCATGCCACCACGCCTGGCTAATTTTTCTATTTTTTTTGTAGAGACAGGAGTCTCGCTCTTATTCATGATGGTCTCGAACTCCTGGTTTCAAGCAATCCTCCTGCCTCGGCCTCCCAAAGTGGTAGGAATACAGGCGTGAGCCACTGTGCCCAGCTATGTCACCAATTTTACAGAGGAGGAAACTTAATCACAGCAGGGTTAATCCATTTGCCCAAGGTTACACTGCTAGTAAGTAGCTACGATTCAAACACAGGCATTATGATAGAATTATTGTATTAATGACCCCGATTCTTCACCAGTGTAGCCACCCCCTCTGTCTTATAACTCTTCAGTGTCCTCCTACTGCTAGGGTAGGTAGGAGAGGTTGGGGGCCATACCCCCCACCACTTAACTCTGGGTTTGGCCATATGATTTGCTTTGGCCAACAGAATTAGGCGGAAGAGCTGGCGTGCCAGCTCTGAGCCTAGGACTCAAGAGACCTTGCATATTTCTGCTTGTGCTCAGTTGTGGCCATGAGAAAAACACGCCTGGGCTAGACCAGGTCCAAGGCCCCAGTCATCCCATCCAAGGCCAGCTAGTGCTGCCAACACTGCCCCCACTCTGATCCCAACATGTGAATGAGCCCAGCAGAGACCAGAAGAACTGCCCAGTCCAGCCTAAATTGCTGAGTTCAGACTGGATGGCTAAACAAATGCTTAGTGTTTTAAGACACTGAGTTTCAGAGAGGCTTGTTATGCGGCATTATTGTGACGATAGCTAACTTCCATGTTGCTAGACTCCAGAGCTATGCTCTAGAATGCTGCTAGATTGCAAATAGGAAATTTAAAGAGGTGGGTAACATTAGATACATCTCCTCCACCCTCTGGAATCTCAGGCCTGATTCTAAGACTAAGAAAGGAGGGGGTTAGGAAATAGTTGTCCCCCTTCTCAAAAGACCCAGACAATTACCAACCCTAGATTCTAGGAAGGCAGCGTCTCGGTCTTGGTCAGTATAGTAGAAATTGTCTCATGGGTCGGGTGTGGTGGCTAACGCCTGTAATCCTAGCACTCTGGGAGGCCAAAGTGAGAGGATCACTTGAGCTCAGGAGTTCGAGACCAGCCTGAGCAAGAATGAGACCCAGTCTCTACTAAAAATAGAAAAATTAGCCAGGCATCATGGCGTGTGGCTGTTGTCCCAGCTACTTGGGAGGCTGAGGCAGGAGGATCGCTTGAGCCCAGGAGTTTGGGGTTGCAATGAGCTAGACTGATGACATAGCACTCCAGCCTGGGCAACAGCACAAGACTCTGTCCCCCCTCCCAAAAAAAGAAATTGTCCCTTTTGGTAGACACACCCAAATCCATTTATATTCTTCCCTTTTTCCATGGAAAGCTGAAAGCGATTGCATGGCTATACCTACCACCTCTGTGACCTTGGCCAAGTCACTTCCCCTTTCTGGGCCTCAGTTTGTTCATCTGTAAAATGATAATGATAAGAGTACCCATTTCATAGGGGAATTTGAAGATGAAATAAGTAATTGATGCAGGGAACACAGTATCTGGTACCCAGCAAGCCCTCAATACATGTTCCTCACTACATTTCTTCATCCTCCCGCGTCACATATCTCAGCAAATCAAAGTTCCTGTTCTGGAGTCAGACAGAAATGAGTTCAAGTTCTGCTTTCTTCTTCCTGTATCCTTAACCGACGGCATCTTTAACTTGGCCTCTCTGCGCCTCAGTTTCCCTCCCTGTTAAAGGGAGGTGGTCACAACTATTTCTTCAATGGAGGACACTTGGGATGGGAAGACGCTCAGCACTTCTGAGCCCTCAGGCCCAGGAACAGCTCTGGACATTATGTGACTGAAGAAGGAAGGGAGAAGGCGGCAGGGGAGGTGGGGGAGAAGGGGTGTCCTGTGGACCTCGGCAAAGGCTGGCCCCAGCGCTGAGCTGCGGGTGGGATCAGATGCTTTAACCCTTGCAAGGCCGCGCCTCTCTCCCTGCGGTCCAGACCCCGTGCCCAAGGAGGAGGACCTGGAAAGGACAAGGCCTGAGGGTAAGACCCACGCGCAGCGCAGAGGCTGGACTGGGTTTGGGGTTGGGAGCTGGTTCTGCCCTCGATCCCCTGCCTCCCGCCAGCCGGGGAGACCAGGGGGCTCAGGCCATGCCCACAGCGCGGAGGAAGGATGCTCGCAGGTGGGCAGATGCTGGGGGGAGGGACCATCCGTGCCACCGCCACTCACCTGGGGCCGCGGCCGCGGGGGCCGCCGACCTGGCAGTCGCTGCGCCCGACCGCCCTCCCTGTAGGCGTCCGCGGCCCGGCCTGGCCCGGCCCGGCTCAGCTCGGCCCCGCCGGCCCGCCGCTCGGCCAGATCCGCATGCGCCGCCGCCGCCGCCGCCGCGCCTTCCTCCGCTCGCGCCGCCGCCGCGCTCCGCGCGCCCCCGGACCCTCTCCCGCCCGCGGGCCCCGCAGCCCCGGCCGCCTGCCGCGCTGGCCCACGCGCCGCCACACACTGGGCCACGGCGCGTGACACACGGCTGCACTCGCGAGAGGCACAGGCAGCGTCACACACAGTCACACGTTCCCACGAGGTCACCCACTCCCACGCTGCCACACACACACACCGGGTCACTTAGAGCGTCCCAACCCACTCTCCGCACCCTCACAATCACACGGTGTCACTCCCTCATATGGGGTCATACATGGTCACACCTGTCACATGCAGTCACACCCATGGTGTCCTACGCTGGAACAGTGCCTGACAGTGTCACACTACCACATACTCAAATAAGGTCACCACCACCCATGAAGTGTCACACACAAACACACATGTCACACACTGTCGCACACTCCCAGGCAGTCAGAGAGAGTGTCATATACCCACACATCACACACAGCTGCACAATCACATCGCGTCACACACTTTTCCACACTCGAACTTGTCAAGGCAGTCACCGTTCGCATCATACCACACACTCATACGTCGCACAGTCACAGGGGTCACGAATAGCACCACAACAGAAACACCAACAGCCACACACTCAAATGGGGTCCCAGTGTCACACATCTTTACATGACACATGTGGCGTCACACACCGTCACAGTCTAATGGTCGCACACTCCCATACAGAACACCTCACACATGTTCTCCACTCACCTTATCACACAGGCTGACCCACCGTGTCACCACAAGGTCACCAAAGAACAATATCAATGCCTGCCACACGTGGTGTCACACACAGTCACACTGTAACACAGGGTTACACACAGAAGACACAAGGTGTCGCCCACAATCACGCTCTCTCTTGTGGTGACTTAGGGTCACACGGGGTCATATGGGTACATAGACACGCAGTCACAGTGTCTCACACACACACACACTGTCCTCCCTCATTTTGTCACGGTGCCTGTTCGGGGATGCCCTGAGGCATAGTGTGAGTCCCAGATCTGCCTCTAGGAGCTGAGAGAAGGAGCGTGAACTAGAGAGACCGGTGGGCGTGGCTCTGTTAGCCCCGCCCCCCGAGTGGCTGGAGTGCGGGCTGAGTGACACGCTCTTCTGGCTCCGCCCACTCGCGCCCTGTCTAGATGGAGGCGGGGTCTTACAGGGCTTCGCCTTCCGGCCTGAGTGGCGGACGGAGAGGGCGGTGCTGGTCGTTGGTCGGGGAGCGAATGCGCGCTGAGTCCCGCCCCGCCCACCTGCGTTCTTCCCAGTTGGAGGCGTGGCCTTGTGGTCCCGCCCCTTGACTTGAGCCGGAGCGGAGCGGAACGGAGCTAAGGCGTGGCCCTGGGAGCCCGCTCCGCCCCGTTGTTCCCACTAGAAAAGGGCAGAGAGCGCCACCCAGAAGCCACTGGGTTCCCGCGTGTCCCGAGACCCTGGAGCTTTGCGCTCCCACGACCCAGCAGCATGGCCGTCAAGAAGATCGTGATCTTCGGCGCCACTGGCAGGACCGGGCTCACCACCCTGGCACAGGCGGTGCAAGCAGGCATGAGCTGGGGCGGGCGGGGGATGTCACGGGATTCACCCGCATAGCATTAGGAAGGGGCAGCATGGATCCAGGCCGAGGCTTCTGGGGGCGGCCATCAGTGCCCCAGCCAGGTGTGTGAGGACTCAAGGGACAGAAATGGGGGGAGGCTATGAGATCCAACTTTATGTGAGTCCAATGCACAGGAATTGGCCATGGGAACCTGAGGACTCCAGTGACACCATTGTGCGTAAATGCAAGGCTCTTATGCAGTGTGGTGGTTGTTATTGTGGTGCTGGTGGGGGTGGTTGTTAGCACACCCAGAGTGGGTTTGTTTACTAAGCCATGCCCAGCCGGGCCCAGCAGCAACCCATCTTCACATGTGTTAAATCCTCACAGCCCTTATATGGGGTGGGAACTAGTATTACCCCACTTGACAGATGAGAAAACTGAAGCCTAGAGAGTGACTTGCCCAATATCACACAGCTGTTAAGTGACAGTACTGGGATTTGAACCCATCTCATGCTCTTAACCACCAAAGGTCCACAGGCTCTTGGCTTGGGCACAAGAGCTGGTAATTGAAAAAGTTGGGGGGCAGGTTGCGGTAAGCACCTAATGGAAAGCAGGCACAGAGACATGAGTAAAGACTTGGCGGCACTGGTCCTGAGAAAGTCAATGAGGGCTGCAAATTCAGAGTTCCCCCAGGAAAAGGGTTAGGAAAGGGGACAGCCATCCTCCAGCATCCCCTGCCCCCACGGTCCAGACTATGCCAATTCCCAGCAGGGCCTGGGACTTCCAGATATAGGGCCCCACCCCTGCTGGCTTTCGTGACTCTGAAGATACTGACTATCTGGGTCCTCCAAAAGGGTGGAGGCCACCAGGATGCCACTCTATGCTGTCTCCCAGCCCAGCCCTCCCTTGGAGGAACTATGCCTGAAAGTTCCTCATTAGACCCATGGCTTTCCTCCTGCGCAGGGAGACCTATGAGGATCTTGACTTGCAGAGAGCAGGAGAGCCATGGGCCTCCCCGTTAAAACCAATTTGCTGATAAGCATTTCTGGGGGGAAGAGTGGGGAAGGAAGTAAGGAAGAAGTTGTGAGGTGCTGAGTCATCTGGAAATCCACTGAATTCCACTCCCTCATCCTGCTGGTCACAGGTGGGACTGCACCCAGGGGAATAGAGAGCTGGGGCATATGGTATAGCTAACTCTGAAAAGTCTCTTCCGAGCTCTGAGCCTCATTGTCCCCATCAGAAACAGGAAGGGGACCGGGCGCGGTGCCTCACGCCTGTAATCCTAGCTCTCTGGGAGGCCGAGGCACGGGGATTGTTTGAGCTCAGGAGTTCGAGACCAGCCTGAGCAAGAGCGAGACCCCGTCTCTACTAAAATTAGAAAGAAATTAATTGGACAACTAAAAAAAAAATATATAGAAAAAATGAGCCGGGCATGGGGGCGCATGCCTGTAGTCCCAGCTACTCGGGAGGCTGAGGCAGTAGGATCGCTTGAGCCCAGGAGTTTGAGGTTGCTGTGAGCTAGGCTGACGCCACGGCACTCTAGCCTGGGCAACACAGTGAGACTGTGTCTCAAAAAAAAAAAAAAAAAAAAGAAACAGGAAGGGCTTAGATGAACTGGGATTCTCAAAGGTTCTGCAAGGCCAAGAGTCATGACAGGCATGAATTCCAGTGCCAGCCGTGTTCCATGCATAGTTGGTGCTCAATAAACACTCTTTGGCTGGGTGAATTCAAATTATACCCTAGCACTGAATTCTGCTAGATCAGACTCACTTAGGTAAAATTCAACGTTGTCCACCTACTAGCTGTGTGATCCTGCCCCAATTGCCTAAAATTGCCTGTATCCCCATTCTCAAAATTGGCAGGGGAACAGTACCTACCTGGTAGAGTTGTCCCAACCTAGTGCTTCTCAAACTTTGAACCACAGTGAATTCTGAAATATATTTAATTGGTCAAAACAGTATCAAAATGTATCACATGTTAAATATTAGTCTTACGAAACTTTTGTTTCAATTCTATATCTGTGGGTTTGTGTGCACTGAGTTAGACTGTGAAATCTATTTTGTAGTGAGGATTGAGATGAAAAAAGCTTAAAAAGGGAATGATCTCTGCAATTCACTCTCAAATAGTAGGGAAAAATCGCATATATACATCTATTTCTATATGTATATGTAAAAATGTATTTATGTACACACGTATATAATTATGCATTAATATATTTTTTATAGATGCACACAGAGAAAGAAGGAAAAATCAAAAACAAATATGATGAACCTCTTGCAACTTCTTTATCGGTCTGAATTTATTTCAAAATAAAAATATTCCAAAAAAAGTAAATAAAGTAAGGGATTTGTTTTAAAAAAAAAAGTTTGGAAATGACTCACAAATGCTCTTGTTTTTTTGTAAATCTGTGAATTCTGAAACTGTGTTTTTTGGGTCTAGTAGCCACTAGCCACACGTGGCTCTTTAAATTTAAATTTAATGTGAGTTGCGTTAAAAACATTTTTCTGAAAAACACCCCATTCATCTGTGGAAAGAGCATAGCATTGCACTTGGCGCATACAAAGTTCTTTTTTTTTGAGACACAGTCTGGCTCTGCTACCCGGGTTAGAGTGCTGTGGTGTCAGCCTAGCTCACAGCAACCTCAAACTCCTGGGCTCAAGCAATCCTTCTGCCTCAGCCTCCCAAGTAGCTGGGACTACAGGCATGCGCCACCATGCCCGGCTAATTTTATTTATATAT